>PVKA01009129.1:0-69737 GCA_004027165.1 Ctenomys sociabilis
CTCTTCTTCTTCTTCTCCTCCTCCTCTTCTCCTCCTCCTCCTCTTCTTCTACTTCTTCTTCCTTCTTTCTCTTCCTCCTCCTCTTCCTGTTACTCCCCCTCCTCCTCTCAGAGGTTGTATCATTTGACTCGCTTTAGCTAATTAGAATGTTACCTTTTCTTAGGGCTTCAAATTGCAGTGCTGATTAGAGAGGAGATCGTTTGGTGCCTCGTTGCAGCGTGCTCATTTGCAGTACACTTGGCATCATCTGGGCATGCTTCCCTCAGCCTGTTCCTCTTTGTTCCACTCTCCTGGGACCATGTGTTTTCTGCCCCAAGCACCCCCACTATGAGGCCACCTGCTGAATCTCTGGCCCTTCCTGGGGGTGACCCCGGCTCTGCTTTATTGTTTGCTGCTCTCTCCAGGCACAAGGAACAGTACACACCCCTCTGTCTCTCTCAGAGTAGAAGTCTGATGTAATAGCTAAGAGACCCATCCTTGCTGTCCTACAGAAAGTGACAACTTACTATTTAGATATTATTCATCTTGCCTGGGTTCACTCTAGATTCCTAGATGCTGAAAATGATTGTCCACAATTTTCCTCAGTATGTTCTAACAGGATACTGTTTTACTGTAGCTCTCCTCTGAACACACATCAGACACAGATCTCTGATGTGGTCTCCTAGCTCTGGGTCTCTGTATGTGGAGACAGAACATTGGCACAGAATGAGGGCTGGCAGATTTGGGAATCTTGAAGGCTTGAAACTATTTCTTGGCCCTTCCTCTGAGTTCTACTAGTGACAGACTTATTTCATTTTTAGCACACCTTCTCTACAAGCAAGAACTGTGAAAGTGGCTGTGAATCTGGTGAACATTTTTAATGAGAATACAACTGAAAATGAGAAAAGTGTGTCTGAGAAAATTAATGCCGAAATCAACAAAAGGCCAAGTAACAGTCTCACGTATTCACGTAAGTATTGGGTAATTTTACTCTAAGTTTACTGAAAATTCTATCCACCTATTTGTAAAGCTTCCTATTATGTGTGGGCTACACAGTTGAATCAATAGACGCCTCTAAATTTCCTTTTAGCTAGTTCCCTCTCCCTCCCTTTCCTCTCTCACTTGCCTGCTAAGGCTTTCAAGCCACGTCCTGTCTTCAAAGTGATTAGCTGGTTCCTTCCTTGGAAGGCACAAGTGACTCAGCAAGTGGTCTCTGGATAAGACAAAATGCAAAAATGAGAACCAGAGAGCTTTATATCAAATTATAGCTTTTCAACTGAAACAGACAGTCCCACCTATCCTTTCCTTCTTTTAATCTGACATCCAAGCCCCTTGTGCAGCTATAACAGCTATATCTTGGGACCTTGTGCTTGCCAGGCAGGTGCTTACGCCACTGAGCTAAATCCCCAGCTCTCATGCTTTAATATTTTATAAAGATTCCTATCAACATCTTACAACCAGAACATAAACACTCTCATTGAAAAACACTGAAAACTTTATCAGAAAATATGAGAACTCTTCTGCACCAAATCTCTTCTGGCATTAACTGTCTTTTAGCACCTTATACTCAAACTGTTTCCATATAATTCCCTGACAAAAAAAAGACTGGAGAAAAATAGTTGTGGAGCTATTCTGTTTTTTTGTATGTCATACATCAAGATTACCCCAGTCTGTTCCCCCCTTGCATAAACCTCTTATAGTCCCATCACACACACACACACACACACACACACACACAGGCACATGAGCGCGCACACACATGTGCACACATGAACACACAGAGTCTCCAATGTACTTATTTTCTCACTATAGCCCTATTTTTTCTTTGCTGGATTTTTAAAATTGCTTCTTCTATTTTAGATTTTGTTTGCTGAAGCCTGAGCTAATTTGGGGCTTCGCTTTGCCTGACACATTTGTAATACAGTATTCGGTCTTTGATGATGGGTCTTTTTTCCATATTTTCCTTATCCCAATCATTTGAGGGCTTCCTGTGCAAACTGCGCCAATGCCTAAGCTACTTTTGAGTGGCCCTGGATGTTTACACTTCTTTCTTTCTTTCTTTCTTTCTTTTCTTTTTGTGGAACCAAGGGTTGAACTCAGGTATTTGTGCTTGCCAGGGAAGCGCTTATTCTACTGAGCCATCTCCCCAGCTCCAGTATGTTTTTGTTTTGTTTTGTTTTTTGGCGGAACCAGGGATTGAACTCAGGCCCTTGCACTTGCCAGGGAAGTGCTTATTCCACTGAGCCATCTCCCCGGCCCCTACACTTATTTCTGAAGCTGAACAGTTAGAATATATTTTCAGACTGTCTCAGTTTCTTGAACTGTTTTCATCTTCATGCAGTGGGAATAATACTATTTCTTTTCTGAATGTTTTGGTATTTACTCTCTCAAAGCCTATAGTGTATATTTGTCTATGCAATGCCTCTCCCTCTCCCTCTGTCTGTCTGTCTCTCTCTGCCTCTCTCTCCCTCTCTCTCCTGACTACAACTTGGTCTCATCTCCCAAGGGACCCATTGCTTTTATTTGCCCTCTGGCTGAAGTCAGAATTTTTCCTAGAGTAAAATTTCTGTCTCTTGGCCCTTATGATGCTCTTCGCTTTGGGCTAAATGAACCTTACAGCACATGTAAGGAACTTGACTGTATCCGTGAGCATAGGCTCCGACCCCTCGGGGTGGTCACCGGCTGAACGCAGTCCATATCTTCCTTAGCATAATATTCTAGCTGCCTGAAAAATTATTTCATTTGATCTCTCCTGAGAAATCACATTATCTATAAGCCTTGGTACAACTGAAACTATAATGCCCCAGCTCTAAAATTTACTTTTTAGACAACTCCTCGCAATATCTCCCTTTACTGTGACACCTGGCACCTGGAATCCATTCTTAGACACATGAACAAAATGCCAAATGCCATCCTCTAGAGACACCACCAGAGTGTAAATGCTGAGAAAAGGGAAGCCGGAGCCTCATAACTTGTAGAGAAAAGTATCTTTTCTGTTGTTCAGCTTCAGTGGCTAAAATATGCTCCTGTGCTCAAAGTTGTAAAATCTTCCTCTAGACTCTGAAGTGGAGACATTTTTCAAGTTGCAGGTGAAGAAGGAACATTAGTTGTGGTTACACAACTCTCATACCTGCTTCTTTTCTCTGCCCCTAATCTAGTCTCAGGTTCCCCTTTTTAACCTGTAAGGCTTTCTAGTCCATGTGTAGACTACTATTCTTAAAAAGGTTGCTTTCTCATGCTATACTCCTGCACAAAATCTACTGAAGGATCTTCAGGCTTATAGAATAAAATTCACTGTCCTTAGCCTGACATTCAAAAATCACCATACTTCTCATTGAAAAAATGTAAGGATTTGTTCAGAATTTGGTAATGGGCACTATCACTTATATGAGCCTGCACAATCCCATAACTATCATGTGAAATAAGAATTATTAGCCCTGGGCTGGCAAGATAGGTCAGTGGACTAAGGGCCTGCAAGCACAGGAGTCCAGGCATGGTGGCATATGCCTGTAATCCCAGTGCTTGGGAGTCCAAAAACAGGACGATCACTAGGAGTCAGAGTTGTATAATGAGACCCTGTACCAAATACATACATGGAAAAAAAATTATTCACCCGGTTTTCCAAATAGAGAGAAATTGGACTCACCCAAAATCAAATGACGGAATAGAGAGCCACAGGCAATAAATGGCAAAGCCAGGAACTCGAGTTTTCTCTCATCTCAGCACACCACCTCTTCTCTACCCAAACACAACTCCACTGTTTCCTAACAATAATTCTCTGCTTCTTTTTTATGACTCCGATTAAATAGCCTTTTTCTCTCCTCTGTTTCAATCTTCTCCATCTCTGAAAACTTACTTAATTCTCACCTTTTCCTCAGTAGTGTCTTGGCTAATTGAGTTATTGAACTCTCATTATTTTGAAAGTCTGAGCCCAGGGATATGGCTCAGTGGCACAAGTGCCTGCCTAGCAAGTGTAAGGTCCTGAATTTGATTCCTGATACCAAAAACAAACACACAAAACAAAGTCTGGATCATAAACCCTACAGCCAAATTGAGAATTGCTTGGTGTAACTTTGCAATCGTGGAGCCCCAAAGTTAAGTGACCTCTGTGCCCCTTACAGAACCTAGCACAAACACAGGTGCAAAAGAAATTGTCAACTTGAGCCTAATTGCATTGCATTGGGTGCAATTACTTTGAACTGATAGCATAAGTCACTGAAGACAGGATTGGGGAGCTGATTTTCAGAATCCCCCCACATTCTCATTTGCTGAATCCAAAAATATATTAAAATGCAAAACAAGGCTAGGCATAACAGCTGATTTTTTTTTCTGGCTCAGCAGAGAAACAGAAGTAAAAAGGTATGTGTTATTGACTCTGAGGACATGGAGAGGATTGTAAGGAAATAGGGGGTCCTCTGACCTGAGACAGAGGAAGGCCGACATTTCCTGGACTTTTGCTAGGGGTGGAGTTTGAACAGCAGGTTCAGTGACACATAAGGAGCTGACCGAGGGCTCCCTTGTGGCATGGGAAAGGTAAAAGGAAGTTGGGGTAAGGAAGGAGGAGGAAGTGGTCATTGGGAAGATAAACCCTTGTTTTTGGGATTCAGTCATGTTGAATCAGGGCCATAATAATTTACCAGTTTATACTCTGGTTGAAATCTATCAACAGTAGGGCCGGGGAGATGGCTCAGTGGAATAATCGCTTCCCTGGCAAGTGCAAGGGTTTGAGTTCATTCCCCAGTTCCGCAAAAAAAAAGAAAAAAGAAAAAGAAAAAAAAAGAAATCTATCAACAGTGATGACACATCTTATTATCTTGCTGAATATATTTCTGAATAGTCTCTATCTCTCACAGCTCAAGATCAGTGTGAATATTATGGCTGTGAGGATACTGATCAAGATAATTGTGGCAGTAGTTCAAACTGTCAGTGCAAAGCTGGGCTGCAGAGACCATACCCACAGTCCCGTTTTTGCATTCGTAAGTATTCCACCTGCTTCTGCTTGTACTTCCCATTGCTTTCTTTTCTTTTGCATAGGCCATATACGAACACTACTGCATGACTATTCAGGTATATTTCAGAGACTGAATGATGTGCATTTGGGCTTTAGACATAAACATTAGGGTGGGTTTTTATTGTTGTTTTTTGTGTTTTTGAGACAGGGTCTCACTATGCAGTTCAGGCTGGCCTTGAGCTCACTTTTTAGTTGGTCTTGAATTTGCAATGACCATCCTGCCTCAGCCTCCAGAGTGCTGGGATTACAGGGATATGCCTGGCTGGGGTGGGGTCTTGTATAGGAGCTGCTGAGGCTCCCCATGGGTGGCTTCACAGGGAAGGTCATGAGCAGTGAGCACCTCATTAAATTTATATTCTATCCCTGTGCATGTAAAGAGGTTGTTTCCAAGGTTACTTAGCAGTTACACTGTCTCAAAGCTTTACAGTGTTCTGAGGACTGCAAAGCAGAGAACAACAAGCAGTGCTTGAAGCAGAGAACTGGGAAGCTGGAATGTGTGTGCCTGCCAGGTTACAAGATGAAAGAGGCCAGCTGCCAAAAGTAAGAGAAACCGCCCTGTTTTGGTGTTGCCATGACTGGAGCTAGGCAGGAAGGACAGAGCCTGAATCACATACGCAGGCTTGGAGTCTAGAAGTGGGAAGCCAACAGAAGTCCTAGGCAGACAGTAACAGCATCTTCATTATGCTCCGGGTATTGTCAGCATGCCAGGGACCAACCACATCCAGTGGTATCTCACACAGCCTCTGTCAGAAACTTATCCATTATCCTTGTTCAGGTGAGGCAGTAAGCTGGTGGCACAGCCATGGGGTACCACCCCTAGGCAGGGTCCGTCCCTTTGGGGTTCAGCCTCACCTGAATGGCTGAGTTCAGAGGGCAGAATGTTCAGCCAATAGCAGGTGAAACTAAGTGGTATCGGACCCCCCTGTGCCCCTGTAAGCCCTGCAGGAAGTGCTTGTTGCCTTATGGGAGCACGAGAAGACAAGAGAAAAAGAAGGAGCAGGGAGGCAGAGCAGGAGATAGAGGGGAGCCTCGGAGACTGGGGAGGGCTCTCTAACAGGTTTTGGTTGCTTGCTGCATTGCAGGTGTCCATTCGGTTACAGTGGAATGAACTGTGAAGACCGTGAGTATCAAAGTCTCGCTACTATAAATAAGTTATGAAGCAATAAACACGAGCCACATTCAAACTCCTGTCCGGCCTACTCAAATCTCTGACTTCCTTAATGAGAGACAAATCAGCCTGTGGTTTGCCCCATGTATCCCATGCTCACTCTGGGGTTACAGGAAACAGCTGCTCTACCATGGGACCCCATGCAGAGGACAGGATCCCAAACTGTTACCCTGGTGCTCTATTGTTGCTAAAAGACAAATTTTTTGCTGTTCCTAACAATAGTAGATGGGTATCTTTCAAAATCAGTGGTTGTGGGAGAGAAAAGCTGGGAGAAAGTAATTTAAATTCTCAAATCTTCTTGTCCCAGCTTGCTTTGCTGGCTTGGGGCATACTGCAGATTCAGTTTCTTCATTCTCTCCCATGCCTCGCTCCCACAGGATAGAGATGATACTGACTTTAATGTTAAACTACTTAACCATTTACATAGCAAACTAAAGCTCAGCAACCCAGGATGCAGGAACTATGACCTCGAGTTTCCTGCAGATGCAGAGATGGTGCTGATAGACGCCCTTGGCCTCTGCCACCTTTCATGGCAAGGTTGGGTGCACTAAATCATTTCTTCCTCTGGGCCTTCGGTCTCCACATCTGCTGAAAGGGAGGTTTCAGGCTGGGCAGCAGCTTAGTGCCAGAGCTCTGGCCTACCCTGTGAAAGCCCCAGTTCAATCTTCAGTACCTTCAAAAAAATGTAAAAAGAAACAAGAGACAAAGGCTGGCACCAGAGGACCTGACTGTTCAGGTCCTTCCCAGACTTCACCTTCTGTGGCCCTGAAAACTCACGCTGGAGGTGGTACATGTGGCAGTGACGTGGCAAGAAGAGCAGATCTAGAGTGGCATTATCTGTGATTTCGGTAGGAGTATAGTATGAGCCACAGATTTCATAGTACACTTTTAAAGTTTCAAGCAAAAATTTAAAAACAAACAAAACGGCTGGGCATGGTGGTGTACATCTGTAATCCCAGCACTCAAGAGGCTGAGGCAGGAGAATTGCCACAAGTTCAAGGCCAGCCTGGGCTACATAATGAGTTCAATGTCATCCTGGCCTACATAGCCAGACTCTGTCTCAAAAAACAAGCAACCACACAAGAAACAAATCAAAAAGAAAAAATTCAAAGTAAGAAGAAATAGGTGAACTTTGTTTGATTAACCTATTCTATTTAATCCAACATATCCAAAATATTATATTGACATTTAATTGATATAAGGATATCAATAAGTTATTTCACATTTTTTGGTGCTTAGTGTCTGGAATCTGGTACATATGTTACACCCCCAGGCCATCTGATTGGTTCCTCTGAAGAGTCGGTTGCACCAGTCAAAGAATGAGGAGAAGCAATGAGCTTCTAGACTTTTCCCACAGGACAAAACCAAAGGGCTCCCTGGCCTCTCTGAGGGGCCAACCTGACTCCTCAGTAAAGGCGGGCATTTAGGGCAGAGGCAGCACAGGTAAGGTGCAAGTACAGACCTCAGCTGGATCTGCTTCCTACAAAACCCACAACAGCCCTCTGCCCTCGGCCTCCTGTGCAGTCAGGGTCACGTATCTGACCGGGTGTCCTCCTCTGATAGAGTCCTGAGGACACGGGCGGGCGAGGCGCAGGCTGCTGTGGGATGTGAGCTGCTTGTCCAGCCTGGCTCTGAGACCTGACCCTCCTTACACACACAGCCTGTGCAGCGGGCAGCTGGGGCCATCCTTACACTTTTCTTTTCCTTTTCAGAATTTCAGTTGATCCTCACTATTGTGGGCACCATCTTGGGGGTCGTTGTTCTCGGCCTGGTGATTGCATTGACAGCCACAATGAGGTAGGAGATGGAGGTGTGCTTTTCCTGGGGGGACCCCACCTTTCCTGGGCAGGGGAAGGGAAATGAGGGCAGGTCTTCCCTCCATTACCATTCTTTGTTTTCCTTACTTAGAAGTGTCTTCTGATTATATAAATAACCATCAAAGAAAATCTTGATAAGAGAGAAAAGTGGAAAAGGGCAGAGTAAAAGATTACCCGTTCAACCCACCACCCTAAGGCAACTAGCACTTTAGTATGCGTCCTTCCAAATTGTTTTCCATATTTTCAAATATTACATAGCCCTGTATTCTTTGTGGGTTTTATTTTTCAGGTTTTATTTTTGCTTAACATTATAGTAGGACGAGACAATCATTTTCCTATGTCACGAAGAACTCTTTGTCAACAATATTTAAATCCATTAATGTCATCAAATATAATTTTCACCAAGTCATTTCCCTGTCCAGGGTCCTGCTGCAAATGGTCTAGAATTAAAACTCACCTGAACCCTTAGGTTTTTCAAAAAATAGAAAGGTTTCATCAGATCAGCATGGCTGTTTCTCAGCATGGTGTCTTAAAGTTTCTTCTCTTAAGGGAGAGGGAGCAGGGTGCATTTTTTATTCAACAAATATTTAGCCCTGCTGTTAACAGGGAGAGGGTCTGTTACCTCACCTCTAGCTGCATGCACCAGGGCAACCAATTTGCTAAAAACAAGCTGCATACTTTTATTCTAACATTTAGTTCAGATCTTATATTTTAGCAAAATAGGTATTTTCCTATTAGAATTGGAGGATAAAGAAATTTGAGGTCCCTAAAATAGTTTGTGTGTTCTTCTACTTCCATTCTTTTTGATGTTGTTGTTTTGGGTTTTTTTTGAGACTAGGTCTCACTATGTAGCCCAGGCTGGCCTCAGACTCACAGTGCCCTCATGCCTCAGGCTCACAAGTCCTGGGATTACAGAGCTCTTTTATTCCATTCTGTTGTTAGCTTCTCCAGAGACTCCGTTAGAAGGCAGCCAGGCCTGGAGCTGGCTCTGTGAGCATCAGGAGGCCACTGTGGGACATCCCTGCTTCTCTTCTCACTGCAGAGCCAGAGCTGCTCCAATCCCAGCTACACATCAGGGTTCTTGGATCACAGCAGAAGTTTCAATTTTCTTGCTCATGTTGTAGGGAGGGAAAGTTTGTACTCAGCAACTTTGGACAAGAGAGTGTCAAAGGCAGGGACTCTGTAGATACAGTTGGCCACCAGATTCATGGGGTGAGTGACTGAGGTGCAGGTGACTCTCACCCTGCAAGGGTACCTGTGGTGTCATGCATGTAGTGACTGCACCCCAGGAGCCTTCAGGAGCAGGACCAAGTCCTCTGGGCCAGGAATAGAGGGAGGGAGGGAGGGAGGGAGGGAGGGAGGGAGGGAAGCCCACAATCAGAGTGACTAGGGAAGAGGTGCCACCCCACTGCAGTACTATGCTTGGCTTTCAGTATCTTCCCTTGAGACCTTCAGGGCCTTCAGGGTTCACCCTTCCAAACCTTGGAATCCAGAACTCATTTTACTCTCAGAAGTGTTTCTACAGATGTTGGCTCTGCTTCATTGGAAAACTGTATCCCACAAATCTTCAATGATTATCTCTATGAATAAATGAAAGTAGATTGAAGTAGATTGAAGAATAGTAACATTATCAGCTACACTTGAGTGATGCTATTGGAATTAGATGTTAATGTTGGGTCAACTGGTGTACATCTTAGGGTGTATCAGGCAATCCTTAAACTTCAGGAATCTCCTAGGACAAAATAATGAAGTTATGGATAATGGGTATCAGGTCCAAAACATAGTGTCTTCACTGGCTCATAGTGTTAACAATTGGGTGATGGATATTGTATGTATGTATGTATGTATACATATATATAATGTTTAAGTATTAAAAATTATTATAGTAAAAGACACATTGTCTACATGCTTACATTTGGAAATCTAAAGAACAAATTTGAAGCCAACAATATACAATACAACAACCATTGTTGAATTCTTGTTATTTTGTTTAGTGAAATTCTATATTGTTCCTTTCTTTCTTTCGTTCTTTCTTTCTTTCATTCTCTTTAGAAAAAGAAAGACATATGGCCATCAGTTCCCTCCAGATTACCCCTTCTTCCAAACCTGCCTAGCCCGTTATCCTTGTCACTTTTGGGAGCAGTTCTATAAGGCCTCTTTCATGAGAGCCTTTGGGAGGTGTGATCAAAACTCCAGTGAGCACTGCTACCCAGCGTTATCCAACAGAAAAGCAAGCTTGTAGAGGCTTTCGCTTGCTTTCATCCACCTCATTCACTAGATCTACACCGTGTGACTTTGAATTCTCAAAATCAAAGTGGCCATGAAATATAAATGTTCTGAATCAATTCAGAACATCAGGGTAACTGGGACAGCGCCACTACCAACACTTAGAAAAAATGGCTTACAGAACTGCTCTGGAAAGTGGCAAAAACAATGGGATAAGCCACTTAATAAGTCAGAATTCAAAGTGAGAGGGAATACTTGGGGGGGATTGGGGGGAGGGATATTATAAGGAGGATCGACTACAGTGTGTCTTGTACTGTAATTTTTTTAATTTACTCTTTCACAATTTTTACCCCCTCACATAGCTCATGGTTTAAATTTAAAATTATTAAAATTTTAAAATAACATTTAGGGGCATTACTCTAAGAAACTTTCTGCTATTGCCAGATCCTAACTCTTGTTGTTGATGACAGATCAACAAATACAAAGAAGAACATGGAAGAGCAGCACTTGATTGAGAATGACTTTCAGAATCTGCAGCTGCGGCAGACTGGCATAAGCAATCTGGGAGCCAGAGGCAGCCTTTTCCCCGAGGTGAAGACAGAAGCCTCTCAAGGCTACCGGTCCGCAAATCCCTACATAAACCAGTAAAACACTCCTGGCCCTACTGCTGGTGAGTCTGGGCTCTCTGTTGGACTGTTAGTGAATGCCCCAGGGCAGAGTAGGGACCCCCGCAATGGCATTTTCATCAACCCTTCACTACCCTACAGACTTTCTGTTTCTTGATTAAAAACAAAAGCTCAATGAAAAAGTCTCATTTGTTTGTAAGTAGCCACCTCTTGGTCCTGAACCCTGAGCAGCTATGCATCTTTAAGCCATCACTTAATTTCGTGGGCCTTCTACTAGCTCATCTGTAAAAAGAGCAGCTTCAGGTGCCCTGAGGTTCTTCACAGTTATCAGCTGCTGCAGGCATGGCTCCAGCCGAAGCTGGTGAGGACCTAGGTGCCCCACTCAGGCCCAGAAGGGACAGCTCAGGGCAGTTCTGTGGCACCCTTGCACCCAGGCAGTGGCTTTCTCTCTTCTCCCTCCAGACCTCAAGGCAACACAGTTGTTTCTAAAGAGATAAGGCATGTTTCGGTGGTAATATTTCATTTCATTTCTTTTTTATTTTTTGTGGAACCGGGGCTTGAACTCAGGCCCTTGTGCTTGCCAGGGAAGTGCTTATTCCACTGAGCCATCTCCCAGGCCCCAATATTTCATTTCTTTGGGAGGACCTGGGAGGAGGATAGCTCAGCTCATGGGATTTGTACCAGATAACCATAACTGGAGCTGCTCGCTCTGACTTCTGTGAGATTCAGAAAGGGGGAAGCCTATGGCAGGCACCCATAGGGGGAAGAACAGGGCTCTGAGATGCAAAGAAAGGATATTGGTGAGAAAAAGGGGAAGAGGCCAGAAAGAAGTAGGAAATCAAAGCAAGTACATATAAGAAATTATTTTTTAGACAGTAAGAGCAAGCATTGTCTGTATAGCTAAGCAGATATTAAATTGGGAATTTGTATTTAAGTTAGTTCACCTAAGTTCTGTCTGATCACCTCCCCTTGATGTACCTGGGGTCTTCCAGGCAGACTAGTTCACCCTGGTTACTTTTTGTCCCCTCTCTCAGTCAAGAGAGAAAGAGGGGGGATGCTCTTATAGATCTGGGTCTAGCAAAGTGCCTCAGCTTACCAGGTGTGGATCTACAGAGTCTGAATTCATCCCAATGTGCCTGGCTTGGGTCTGGCTGCTGTGCTCAGCTTCTTCCTGCTGTGCTCCTCTGGCAAGATGTTCTGCTCCTGGATTAGCTGGGTGGTTCTGGCCCCTAGGCTCTCTGCAGGGATTTCATCTTCAGAGTTTCACATCACACCTGTATGCTGGGCCTGGGCCATGTCCAGAGGGGTCCAGCAGGCACAGCAGAGCACAAACTCTCCCACACACATGCTGGGCCTGGGTTGTGTCTGGAGGGGTCCTGAGAACAAGGCGGATGGTCTCCCTCACACGCTGGGCCTGGGCAAGAAATTATTTTTAAAAGAAAAAAAAATGGCTGAGAGTGTGGCTTCATGGTAGGACATTTGCCTAGGGTGCATGGGGCCCTAGGTTCAAACCCTAGCACAGAAAAAGAAAAGGAAGAAAAAAAAAAGAAACTTGAAAATAATAAGCAAAGACAAAAGATAGAATAGACAAAAATGAGGCAGTTAATTAATATTCATGGTTTAGGCATCAAAACTTTCTCATGTTTCTGTTGGACTGCTTCTTCTCTTAGTTTTGTCTCTTTTTTGTTTTTGTCTCTAGAATGATGAAAATTTGGAACCTCCACAGCCCTAGCCCATTTATAAGCTACTATTTCGAGAGCTGAGAAGACCCCAGAGAAACATGCGTGATACAGACTCAGTCGCTGGACACCCGGTGGTCTCATCAGATACAGGGCTCTGAACGGTGCAAGGAAATTATTCCTTACCAAAGAAGCATTAATGAAATAAAATGAACACATAAGCCATTAGCACTTGCAAGATAGGTGATTTTTCACCTTTCACCTTTTGCCAAATTATTAGTTTTGTCTAGGATTGGTGTAGTGTTTTTTCCTGGTAGGGAAGCTCTATTTGCAACCTAGAAGGAAGCCTCTAGCAATACTATACTTGTCCCTGGAAGAATGTTATTCTGTAGTCAACAGCTTGTGGATGTGTGACCTAATTCTCCTGGGAGACCCTGACCCACTGGCTGTGGAGCTCCCAGAAAAGGGAGGACACAGCCGGGTGTGGTGGCGCATGCCTGTAATCCCAGCACTAGGGAGGCTGAGGCAGGAGGATTGTTGGGAGTTCGAGACCAGCCTGAGCTACAAAGTGAGCTTAAGGCCAGCCTCAACTACACAGTGAGACCCTGTCTCAAAAAAGACAAAAAAAAAAAAAAAAAAAAAAAAAAAAAAAAAAAAAGAAAAGGGAGGACATGCTAACCTTTAAATTCACTCTCCCTGTCTCTGTCTCTTCCATGAACTTTAACTGCTGGGAGCTTGTGACCTTGACTAACCCCAAAGAAACAGGAAAAAGAAACAATTTTTTCAGGGCTCAATGAGAATTAGAAACTTTCTTATATTAATCAATCCTCAAGCCAGCATGGTGGTACTTCCCTATAATCCCAGCTATCCAGGAGGCTGAGGCAGGATGACTGCAAATTCAAGGCTATCCTGGGCAATTTATTGAGTTCCTGTCTCAAAATAAAATTAACAGTTCTAGTAATGTAGGTTAGTGATAGAACACTCACCTAGCATGCATCAGGCCCTGATACAAAAAATGTATATATATATATTGCTATAAAAAATTTAAAAAAGAGGGTTGAGAGAGCCTTTTTACCAAGATGGCACTGAAGGTGAAGAACAAAGCACCTGCCCCCCCCCCCAAGCTGAAGCCAAAGCAAAAGCTTTGAAGGCTAAGAAGGCCGTGCTGAAAGGCATCCACAGCCACAAAAGAAAATACGAACGTCATCCACCTTCCACTGTCCCAGGACACTGCAGCTCCAGAGGCAGCCCAAGTACCCTCGGAACAGCGCCCCCAAGAGAAACAAGCTTGACCACTATGCCATCATCAAGTTCCCCCTGACCAGAGTCAGCCATAAAAAAGATCGAGGACAACAACACACTCGTGTTCATTGTGGATGTCAGAGCCAATAAGCGCCAAATCAAACAGGCTGTGAAGACGCTCTATGACATCGATGTTGCCAAGGTCAATACCCTGATCAGGCCTGATGGAGGGAAGAAGGCGCACGTTCGGCTGGCTCCCGAGTATGACGCATTGGATGGTAACAAAAAATCAGGACCATCTAAACTGAGCCCAGCTGGATAATTCTAAATATATACTTTTTTCCTAGTAAAAATAAATAAGTAAATGAATAAATAAAGGTATGGACCAGAGATGTCTAGAACAGGGTACATCCTAGTGCTTTTGAAATGCTAGTTGGTAGGAAAGGTCAAGAGAAAACGCAGGCCCAGAGGTAGGAGAGACCCAAAGGTTTGCTGGGAAGACAAGCAGAAGAGGAGGGAGCAAGGCCCACCTTCTCCCATGTGCTCCCCCTCCACGAGCCAAAGAACACTTCCTCCAGTGCATGCCCTTCCCACAACCAGGGCCAAGGAAAGATGCAAAACCAGAAGGCACAAGCATGCTTTGAAACCATAGGACTTCTGCTCGGCAGTAACAAAGAGCCTGGGACCAGAGCCCAGCTGTCCTGCACTCCTGCTGCAGTCTGCAGATTGACTTCACTAAGGCCCCTGCCTGTCACGCTGACAGAGGTTTACTATAGCCATCAGCACTCCAAGGTCAGGCGACCACATCCAGCATGTATTATAAGTGTAAATTGTGTGCTTGTGTGTGTCTAATGTCTGATCCCCTCAAAGGTTTTTTTTTTTTTTTTGGCTATCATTATTTGTTCTTGCAATAAAATGTCTTTGATAGGTGCAATCCTTTCTTACCTTTTGGAACTTTGCAGATATACACAGCAGCAAAAGTCTGGTTTTAAATAGCAAAAATGACACATAACAAATGGGAGTGCCAGGATGGTAGCTCAGTAGAAAAAGCGCCTGCTGGCAAGTACAGGGTCCAATCCTTGGTACTGAAAAAAAAAAAAAAAAAAAAACGGGAGTGATTGACATCTGCTGTCCTCATTGGTGGTTGTCAGAGTAGACAAGGTGATATTTTAACACATCATTCATATTTTTGTCACCTGCCCCTCTCACGCACCCTACTCCTGTGCCAAGACAGAGCAGTTAAGCATCCTGGATGGGACAAATCTGAGTCCAGCTCCAGAAATTGGCCCAGGTTGGCCCATGCCGATCAGTGAAATCCTGTTCCTCCTTGTCACCAAATCATTGGTTTGGTCTGGGATTGGTATAGTGTTTGAGCACATGACCTAAGCGGATACAGTGAAGATGTGGCCTCAACTTTGGTAGGAGGTTTGGAGGAAGAAAAACTCGATTTGGCAGTGAGCTTGGGGCTGTGAGGCTGCGAGCTGCTTCAGTTTTGCTAACAGCTGACACACAGAGGAACGCAGGATTGAGACCACAGAGAAATGGAGCAGAGCCTTGCTTGCTCAGCCCTGCAGACCCTGAACTTCCCTGTGCTCCAACACCAGCTCAAGAGTTCATTATTTGCACCTGTAAGCATGGATACAACATTGTTTACTCTTGTGTGCTCGAGGGTAGATGATGAATGGAACAACAATAACAACAAAAACCTTTTAAGAGCTACTAATGTCGATTGTAAAGCCTTCGGCCATCAGCTTGCCAGTGGACAGCAACAGAATTAATGCAAACATAGCTTTAACTTGGCTGACTACTTACTGGCTCAGGCTGTCACAGATCGGATTTCTGACTTTGTAAGTTACCTCCTTTTACTGGAAAGTAGTTCTCAGTTGGGAATTAGGAGCAGGCTATATTTGAATCTTGTTTCTAAAGAGCCTGACCTGGTGCCCCTCTAAATCACATGTGCAAGCTCACCAGGGCTTCTGAGGTGTGCAAGTTCTGGGCTTCACAGTGCCTCCTTCAGAGACAGTCGTTGCTACCGTGAGAATAAAAATAATGTTCTAGACATATCTAAGTAAGAGATTTATGAAAATGGCTTTGCATCCACTGTCACTTCTGGTTCTTATATGGCCCCATAAATCACCTATTTATACTCTAAACCACCATCTGCAACCTTGGAGGACTGTGAGTGTGAACTTCCTCAGACTTTGATGGATAACACGTTAGGCCTCAGATCTAAAGCAACCCCACAGAGCACAAAGACTAGGCATAGTCCTTCTGCCATGTGGCCACCTGGGCATACAATTCCAAAATCAGAGTACTCAAGGCGAATGCCAACATTCCTGGCTGTCACAGCCTACAGCTCAGTAATATCAGTAAAGGAAATGTCCTTTAAATACCCTCCTGCCTCAAGCTGGGACCCAGTTTAAGCAAAGAATTTATCTTTCATAAGTTTCTTATTTTATTAAAGTTCCTGAGGAAGCTGGACGTGGTGGCACGTACCTATAATTCCAGCACTTGGGAGAAATACCATGAGTTCAAGGCCAGCCTGAGCTGTATAGCAAGACCCTGTTTAAAAAGAAAAGCCCCTGAGGAAACACTACCCATTGAAAAACAACAGGAAGGCATCTTGTAATGCCAAAGTAACTTCGAGGTACAAGGCCAATAAGCACCCTAATTACCTACTTCCCCGAACCCAGGGGTGACTTCTGTGTGTCTTCTTCGTGTGCTGCCCTCCTCACTTGAAGGCATACTTCTCTCCATATCTTCTTTACAATAAATTCTCCCTTTGCTTCTGTGTGGCCACCTCAGTGTTTCGACTGAATTCTTTATCAAGGGCAGGAAGAACAGAGGACAGAGGAAGTGAAGGCCAATTCCTCTGTGCCAGGGCCAGCTGCCTGGTGACGTCATGTCTTTGTCTGTTCGGGCTACTGGCTGGATGGCTTACAGGCAACCAAACTGTGTTCCTCACAGTCCTGGAGACCAGCGAGTGAGTCTGAGACGAGCCCTCCAGCCACCGTGGTACCTGGAGAGGACCTGAGCCTTGGCAGTGGCAAGGGATTTCTCTGGGGCTTCTTTTATAAGACACAAATTTCACTCACAAGGGCTCCACCCTTGGGACCCGATCACTTCTCAAATGTCCCAATTTCTAATAGCGTCACATGTCCTTCTCGATGTTACTGGGATTTAATATGTGAATATTATCCCCCAAAGACCTATGTGGTAAAGGCTAGGTTCCCAGACTGCTGTGCTATAGGGAGCACTGTGGTGCTGTAGGGGGTGCTAGAGGACCACCCAGAGCCTCATGGGGTGCAATACTCATCCCCACGGTAGTCCACACCGGGTAAGTGTCATGAGGAGTTTGTAGTTAAGCATGATGTTGGGAAGTGAAGCCCGGTGGGCACTGCAGCCATGGCCTGGCAAGGCCCACTGCCCTCCCTTGCTCCTTCTTTCTGCTTCTCAATGCCATGAGCAGTTTCTCATCTGTCATTCAACCTTGTGTTGGACCCATCAGACTATGGACTGAAACCTTTCTTCCATAAGTTTTGGGTGTTGGGTATTCGGTCCCAGCAACCAGAAAATGACAAAGGCAGTGCGGTGGAAACTTAGAAAGGAGTGGGGCCTGGTGGAGGAAAGTTAGACCCTGGAGCATGCACCTGAGGAGGACCAGGCACCCCTTGCTTCTCCTGTTTTTTACTTCCTGACAGCCATGAGCTAAGTGGGTTCTTCTTCCATATGATCTTGCCCTGATGTGCTGCTCTGAGCCCAAAGCAACAAGCCCATCCAGCCATGGACTGAAGCCCCCAAATTGTGAACTAAATTCCTCCTTTTTAGTGACATGGGGTTGAGGGGAACTCAAACATTTAGACCACAGCTTCTAATAAAAACCTTCGTCTGTTACAGCTAAGCCATCACCTCCTTGCTATCTTTCCTAACCCCTATTCCCCACCCTCCACTCTGAAGTAGAAGCACCTTCTTTCCCTGTGTCCTAACTGGGTTCCATCATTGGTTCCCCCAGGGGCAGTTAGAGCACCATGAGTCTGCTTCTCACCAGCACATTGCCTGGCACAGAGACCAGTGTTAAATACCCAGGCCCAAGAGCCCAGAAAGGACTCCCCCAGCTCAGTCCTTGTGGGGGCAGTGGGACTGAAGTTAGAACCAGGAAGTGCACCACTTATCCGCACCTCAGCCCATCGGTCTTGAAGAATGTTCATTCCCCAGTTGGGCAATGTGCTTACAGGCATATAGCCTACACTTCCTACGTGCAGTTTGCCATCTTGCGGTTATGCCTCCAGAGAGCTGTGATTTTTTTTTTTTTTTTTTTAGCGGGGGATGGACTACCACGTAGGGGCTTCTGCAACCCTGGCCAAGCCCTCAGGCAGGAGTAAGAGAGGCAGGCACAGGGACATGCCGCACAGCTGGAGAACATAGGGACAGTACAGGCTTCCTGAGGGTGGTTTCGGCTGAACCAGCTGTGGCCAGAGGGGGAGCCGAGACCTAACAACAGCGGGTCTCAATGGCACGCCGGCATCGCACGAGGAGAAAAAACAAGGGCCAGTGCTCGGGTCCAGCGTTGCATTCGTTCACTGGCTTACCCTCTCAGGGTCAATCACAAGGCCGCGTTATTTTCCATTTTGCACGCCTTCCCTAGAGTCTAGAATCAGGTTTGTATGCACAAGACGCCTTGGGAGGCAAGGGGCCAAGCCTCCTTAAGCGGAAAGTGTTTAGGCGTGGAAGTAGCGCAAGCTACTGGTGACCTTTCAGGCACCTTCTCTCCCCTCTGCCTAGCTGCTGCGCCAACATCCATGAGCAGTAGGTGGCGCTGTCTCCCGTGGCTTGCTGAAGCAGCTTGCTGTGGGGTGTTCTTTTAAAAGGTTTGCTTGTAATGCTTAACTTCTGTTGCACGATTCTTTTTTTTTTTAATTGCACGATTGTAAATAATAATTTGTCCTCTGACCTTTTCTTGGTCTTCTCACCCCTCACGCTTGTGCCATGGAAACATGAATGTTATGTGATTCACTCTTGCTGCAGTATCTGTATCATTTTTTAATTTTTAATTTTTAAAATTTTTTATGTATCTAGTGCAGGGTCTACAGCGTCGCACTATACAGATCAGACTCATAGTGATTCTCCTGTTTTCAGCCTCCCAAACTCTGGGATTACAGGCACGCCACCAGGCCCAGTCTCAATTTCTGTCTCAAGGAGCCCATGGGCGGAAGAGCACAGCACGCGGGGGATCAAACCTCCGACCCCTGCGCCTGCCTGGGCAGGTGCTTTAGTCCGCTGAGCTTTCTGGCCAGCCCTGTATCATTTTCACTGGATTATTAGAGATCACATTATTTACCTTCACAACCTATTATTTAACATGTATCTCACTGGTCTTACGTTACACAACTGTAAGAATTTCTTTCTTTATGGTGGTTGAGATTAAATCCAGGGCCTTCAGACCTAAGTTAGTGATTGTCAGTGGTGCTTAGAACTTAGTACAACGGATCGGATCATCAGTACTTTATTTGGTGGCAATTTTACAAAATAAGAAAAGAGACAAACCCATTTATATTGAGAAATTCTTCAGTTAAGACATGAAAGAGGAGGTACTAGTAGGAGGTTTTTCTTTCTTCAGGTGATGAAAACCTTTTATGAGGTGAGCTGGTCTGGTTGGGATTTTCTCTTTCAAATGTTTTCTGATAATTCTGATTTGCCCATTGACAACCCACAGGGCAAAACTCAAGGTTACAGAATGAGGCTGGGCACAGTTGAAAACCAGCAACAAGAGCAGCGTACGACAGAGCCCTCGCGGTATGCCAGGTGCGGTTCTTGGTGCCGCACATAGAGTGACCCCTTTTGCTCTCATGGCGATTATGAAGTAGGCCCTGTTATAAGCCCTGTTCAGTAGTTGGGTGCCTACAGGCAAGTACCTTAAAGTCATATGACTAGTAAGTAGCATAACCAGGATTTGCACCCTGGCAGTCCACCTCCAGGGCCTGACCATGTCACTTAATGTCCAGTTATTACCCAATGTAGGCTGTATGAGTCTCGGCAAGGACAATGAGACCTACGTTTGACGCTGGGTGTCTTATATATCCTAGGCTTTGGTGGCAGATGCAGATAGAGCTGTGCATGAAGCACAGACTTGATCTTCGTGAAGCTTGTAAGTTCATGGGCTTTGAACAGCAAAAATAAAACATTCTATTGTTTGGATTTCATAACATATTCTCTCCATTAAAGTAATTCATCAAAAAAAAAGTGACCTGTGCTGTCTGTGCCTGTGGCTGGTTACTTACTGCCCAAGGCAAGGCTTCCCTCAAGCCAGGCTTCCCATCATCTGGGAGGAATCTTTGAGGCTTCTTTCTTCTCGGGGCAGACATAATCTCTGCCCTGGGGCTGAATGAAAATGCAGCCAGCCCTGGTTGGCGTGACATGGTTGTCACGCCATCCCTCTCATCCCTTATTAGCCAGTCCCTTCTCTACCCTGAGCCTTCCAGGGGAACCTCTCAGCCCCACTTCTGTGCCACACAGAAAATCCCCAACAACATTTACTGAACATGAGCCTGGAGGCTTCACTCCAATGAAATGACATTGTCAAGGACCACCAGCCCTGGGCACCTGGAATCAAAGTCAGAGTTTGAGCTAAGAGAATCCCCAAGCCACAGCCTTTACATTTTCCTAGTAAGGATAATTAATGCATATAATGTTCTGTAAACCATACAGAATTCACACTCCATTATATAGCATCTATAATTTTTCAAAGAAAAAAATTTTTTTTAGTTTCTGTTGATATTCTGTCTCAAGTTTAAAAAATTAAACCCTCAAAGTATGATAGGACTACTAATGGGCATTTGGTCAATGGACCCCTGCTGAATATCACAGTAATGTCCATTTTTGCTCACCTGTGTTTCCTATGACACTCCCAACACACACACACACACACACACACACTCAGTGTTCTCCAGGTTCCACTCCTTTCCTGATTCCTGATACTATTCTGAAGTAAACAGTGTGGAGGATGTGGCAGGAGGGTTCTATGGGTCTGATCTGGTATGAATGCACCTCTTTCCTCCTCACCACACTATGACCCCAGAACCATGACCCCACATGCCACAAGAGGGAGAGAAGGATGGAAAAAGACTGACTGGTACAGGAGGGGCAGGGGATGGAAACCTGTGGAACAGCTATCTGGTCTCTGTGCTCTCCCTGCCTTCACCTTACACAGTCTTCCCATTTTTCCAACCCAGGAACATCTCCCTGTTCTGTTCCTCACCTATATCTGGCCCGTGATATGCGCTCAGTAAATACTTGTAGAGTAAATGAGTCATCCCGCAAATACTTCCATAAGCAGTCCCTCCCGGGAGCTAGGAATTCTGTCAGAGATGGCTGTGCCGCAAGCCACTCCCATTTCAGCTCTCTGCGTGGAGGCTGGGCCAGAGTCCTAGAGAGCATTGTGCAGGAAGAGATTCTGAAAGGCTTTATGGAAGAGGCATCATTGGAGCTGGGTGGATGAGAGAAAGTTTTGTCAGCCAGGAAAGGCCGAGGAAGAGGACTTCCTCAGAGAGAGAAATAAAAGCATGACACAAAAGGTTCTTCAGATACTTCCATAGTTCAAGGACTGTGTGAACAGGTTGGTGAGGGACTTCCCCAGCTGTCCCTTCTGCCAGGGAGTGACACTTAGGTGCCCTGTGTGGTTTCGCTGGAGAGAGCCCAGCGGAGTTCGGGCTCCTGAGACTTGCCGAGGGTTGGCCCGGCCCCACCTGCCTTTGGAAAGCCATTTTGGCTGGCCCACTTTGGGAGTCTGATGTCCTCAAGTTTACATTTTTGCCTATTGATCTCAGGTAGTAAAGTGCCATGTTTATTGTGAGTGGAGATTTAATTATGGTTTAAGAATGAATGCTAGATGGACAACAATTCAGCATGGAGCCCTGAGTAACCAAAGCCTGCTTCGACCCAGTGTCACATGGCTTAGAAGACTGGGCAAAGCTGCTGCCCTAGGAAATCATTTGGGCCACCTCCCACTTCAGGAAATGCGAGACAGGTTCAGTGAACGCTGCACGGTGCTGTTAGTCAACAGCATGTGAGAGACACCTGGAGACTGAGACTGTGGGAAAGACGAGGCTTAATGTGTCTAGGTCCAGGCAGGCTGAAATCAGGGTGATACTGGTGAACATCTGGAGAGCAGGCTATATGTATATGTAGCGCTTGGGTTTGGGGTCATAGTCTCGTGGAATCTGGATGGAACGTTTGAGAAAGCAGCAAGGACAATCTGCACAGGTAAGCTGGTGAAGCTGGGTCTTCCCAGGGTGGGGAGACTGCAGGTCCAGTCCTAAATCTCTTTGTGGCAGCCATTAGATCTGTTAACTGAGGGTGGTGTGGATTTCTGTTATTTGTAGAAGGCATCATGCATATTGAAAAGGTCTTTCTCCGTTGAGGCCTGACAGGAATATTCAAATGTATCTGCTAATCTAACTGCATATTGATAAGTTCTAACCCCAGTATAAATTGCTAAAATTATTACAGTGGTCATCTACTATGGCTGACGCCCTTAAAAACAAAAGCCCATCTTCCCAGGACACCTCCCCCTTCTTCTCCAACTTAGCCCAGGACATAATTTTTTTTTTGTCTTTTTGAGACAGGGTCTCACTATGCAGTTCAGGCTGGCCTTAAGCTCACTTTGTAGTTCAGGCTGGTCTCGAACTCACAACCATCCTCCTGCCTCAGCCTCCCCGAGTGCTGGGATTACAGGTATGCGCCACCACGCCCAGCTTTCAGGACATAATTTAATTCCACCCCTCCCACTGCCTCAGGGAAGACCCCCCAGTCAGCTCCCCAGTCAGCTCCCTCAGGCATATCTAAACATCCCCTCCAAAACTCGCCCCTAGCAGAAGGCCATAAAAAAAGTAAATAAAGATAAATAAATAAATAAATAAATTTTAAAAAGGCCATAAAAGCTTCAGCCTCCTTTTGTCTAGTCCAGAGAATTTCTTTCTTCCCCAATTTCTCTCCATGTCATCAAAGAAAATAAAGCCCCTTTCCCTTTTTTTCCTTCTGCCTATTTCTCTGCTGCACCGATTACCTGAAAAAACCTATCAGATATGTGTTCTTTCTTTCTTTTTTTCTTTTTGCAGAACTGGGGGTTGAACTCAGGCCCTTGCACTTGCCAGGCAAGTGCTTATTTCCACTGAGCCATCTCCCAGGCCTAGCAAACCATTTTTAAGGCTTGAGTGCAGTGACTCTTTTAACTGGGTTTATCTTTTGTGGTAAACCTAGGATGCTACACCCACAAAATTATTACAAAAAAAATTAACTGCTACACCAGGAGCAAGACTTACATCCACCTGATGGAGATATTCACTGTTTACACCTACGCTGCCTGCTACCAGCATGCCCATGCTGGGAACTTTTCATTTAGTCACTTATTTTTATTTTTATTATTTATTTATTTGAGATTATAATTAGCCTGATTTTATTTTATTTTTATTTTATTGAAGTACAAATATCCATCAGACAGTTTTAAGACACCTTAACACGACAGATTCGATAAATTAATACATTGCAAACTGTTTTCATAGCGTTTTGGTATTGTACAAGGTACATACATGATATTATATTTACAGACATTATTATAGCAGATGTCTCATCAGTAAATTAAGAGTGTAGCTGTTTACTTATTACTCGCTTATTTTTAATTGATGCATACTATTGCACACACTGATGGGCCAAGTCATGTGTTGGCACTTGGAGGCGTGGGTGGAGGTGGAATTTTGATGCTGCCAGTCTGGCCAGCCCTGACTCTTCCCCGCACTACTTTGAGGCTCTGAAAGCCTAGTGTGGTATCTGAGAGGCTTGAGAGTCAGAGTGTGCCATGGAGCATCAGACGAACCCCTAGGGGGCACTGCAGGCATTGTACTTTAATTTGGGTTCTTACACGTTGAAAGGCACAGTGACTCAGCTCCCTAAAGCTGGGAGAAGCTACCAAAGACTCTTGGGTTCTGTGGAATGAAGAATTTTCCATGATGGCTAATCTGGATGCATTCTCCAGGCAGCTGAAGGAAACCCCTGGGACCAACCTTTAAGGAGAAGATTTGGATGTTTTTAGAGTACACCCTCAAGACAGGCCTTTGGCTCCCCACGTAGACAGCATATTCAAATGAGCCTTCCATCCTCTACGAAGGACAATGATTTTTTGAAGAATAATTTTTACTTTTTTTTTTTTGTCTTTTTGAGACAGGGTCTCACTATGCAGTTCAGGCTGGCCTTAAGCTCACTTTGTAGCTCAGGCTGGTCTCGAACTCACAACAATCCTCCTGCCTCAGCCTCCCGAGTGCTGGGATTACAGGCATGTGCCACCACACCCGGCTGAAGAATAATTTTTAATTGGTAGATCAGGTTATGTACCCAGGAGCTGCTGCAGTGCTGAACACATCTGAGCTGACATGTAGGCATCAGAGCCCAGCTCTGGCAGGGATGAGACCCTTTGCTTTCCAGTTGAGCAAACAGATCCAGGCAATGCCCAGCAGGCAGGTGCCTGTTGCTCAGATAATTGATCATACTGTGGCCTAGAACTCAGTTTTTCTGATTCTGGGCCATGATTTCTAGGTCTGCTCCAGTAGCAATAGAATATGAGGGGTCGTGGCTGGCCATGCACACAGGAAAAAGGTGAGTCCAAGCTGCTGGCCAGTGGCTAATCCCGGCTTCTGTGGACCTGGTGCTCAAGCAGCTGCCTCCATCCTCCTTGGCATCTCCAAGGAGGACGGAGACCTGAAGTTTGCCCCGCCTTCAGAAAGGATACTGAACTCCCAGGGAAGGGAAAGAAGGAGGAGTTTAGGCAAGGAAACATGGAATGGAGGTGAAAAGGAGAATAAAAAAGAAATTGGCCACAATGACCAAGGGGGGAAGCTCGCACAGCTTCTAGAAGCAGTCCTATGAAGTGGCATCGTTCTTCTGGTCTTCAGGTATCTCTGTCTGCCATGACCGCAGTGCTCAGGGTCTCTGTGCTGTCACTTAATGGCATTTCTCCCAGGCCACACCTGCCTGGCCTCGTATTGTTCTGTGTGCCTTCTTTTCTCCTTTATTTCTGGCGTTTTCTTAAAAGTTTCCAGTCATGATCCATTTAAACTGTGTATGTGTGCTTGTTTTCATTCATAATCTTTTGAGACAGAACCTCACTCTGTAGTTCAAGGTGGCTCTGAACTCACTATGTACCCCTGTAGGCTCCAACTTCATGGCAATCCTCCTACCTCAACTTCACAAGTAAGAGAAATTTGGCATTTTTATGACTTGTGGCTACATGTGTCCGTTAAAAGCAATAACAAACAGAAACATCTTTCCTTATTACAGATACTCTCTGTCAAGAACTATTTAGTATTCTGACTCTCAGTGTGAAATTCCACCCCCTTCACACTTGCCACAAATATAGTGTTGACACTTAACCCAAAACAGACAAAGGTTACTATGAATCTTTTATGCACCAGTTCACATAACCAGCTGTCTC
Organism: Ctenomys sociabilis; assembly: GCA_004027165.1. Classification (NCBI taxonomy): domain Eukaryota; kingdom Metazoa; phylum Chordata; class Mammalia; order Rodentia; family Ctenomyidae; genus Ctenomys; species Ctenomys sociabilis. Next base: position 25,228 of record PVKA01009129.1, read on the forward strand.
ATTAGCAGGAAGCTACCATGTGTGCTCGTGAGCTTGTCACCTGCACCCCATATGCATCTGTGACCAACGAGGATAAACGTTGATGCTTGTCCATAACAATTTACTGTACTGGCTCTAACTCTGACAGCTAGTATGGTATTATTATTGTTTTTCTATCAGGGCCCTGGTGCACAAAGAGAGAAAAGCCTATGGTAGAACATTTTACTATAAAAAGACATACAGCACACTTATAACTCTAGCTACTTAGGAGACTGAGACAGAAAGACTAACAGTTACATTAGACATAGCTAAATTATTTAGAAATATCCTAACAGACAAGGATGGGCCCTCAGAGAGATCAGTGCAGAAGACACCTGTGGCTGAAGGCACATTTACTGGAGGCCAGGCTTCAAGAACAAGGGGAAGGACCACACCCATATACTTCCCCGAGGGATAAACTTCAGTGATTGATATTCTAAAAAGACATCCATCACCTTGGGTGGAGGACCAAAACTCCTTACTGCACTATCAGGTTAATAACATCCTGTTATTGGGGGCTTATCAGTTCTGCAGTCTCCTGAGCGTATAGCAAAGGCCAAACGAAAGAGGCAAATGGAATGGTTTCAGGGCTCTAGAAGGACCAAAGCCCTCTCACAGAACTTGAGATTCCCTTAGGGTTCTGATCAAGACCTTCCCTGGATGGCTCATATTTATTTAGCTATCAGAAGGGAGGGGAGTCCGCCAGAAGGGCAGAACCACGCAAGGACTTCTCCAAGCAAGGTATTAAGTTAATCTACCCAGGAGAGAGACCCCTGAGGCTGCAGTCTTTATCTAGTTGAGATTATATCCAGGTATCTTTGGCTGTGATCTTCATCTGCCTTTACAGGCCTCCGTAGGGATCAGTCACTCACAGAGGTTCACGTACTGTGAGTCTGCTGCCCATTTCCAGACCGGCAGCCTAGGCCTTGGACAGACTCACAAATAAACATGAAAAGTCTATTGGTTAATTTAAGTCCTGCTCAGCACTGCTTTATATAGTCTTTATCACTCCACTTCTTCCAGGTAAGTCCTTGTTCATCCCATGGGTGCTTGCTTCCTCACTTGACACCCATTTAATCAATATTAGCTAAGTGACTGTACTCATACTCTTATTGGTTGACCATAATTTGGTCCCATCTCAACCCACTTTGTGATTTTTCACTGAATCAATATTACCTAAGGGACTATATTTATAATCTTATTGGTTCATTATAGTTCTCTCCCAACTTTTACCCAATGGTGTTACTCTATAAAATTCCACTTCCTTGAGAAGCAGGATCCCTGAACACCCACTCAGGACCTCTTCTATTTCTTTTAGATAGAAGCTTTTGTTTCTCTCAATAAATACTTCCCTTTTAACCTCCACTGTTCCTAGAATTTATTCTTTGATTTTAGAGAACATTAACTTGCCATATGGGACATCTAGCAAGTTGGGAGCTGTATTTCCCTTACATTGTTTGGAGGTCCTATATCCTTCCTGTGTCGTTTGGAGGTCCCACTGAGATAGTTGGATGTAGGTAAAAAGTTTTTGTTTCAGATTCTGGATTGGTGGTTTAGATATTCAAAATTCTTATGCTTTAAATTTTATGTCTTTTGGGCCAGGGAAATCACTCAGTAAAATAAGCACTTGTCTGGCAAGCACAAGGGCCTGAGTTCAATCCCTAGTTCCACCAAAAAAAAAAAAAAAAAAAGATAAAATAAAATGAAAATAAAAATAAATTTTATGTCTTTGGGGTCAGCCAAATAACTCAGCGGATTGAGACTGGACATGGTGGTGTGTACTTGTAATCCCAGCTCTTAGGAGGCTACAAACAGGTGAATCTCTATGATTCCAATATAGTAGTGAGACCTTGAACACCATGTAGACCCTTCCCTAAAACACACACACACACACACACACACAATTATGTCTTTATTAATTGCTTAGTGTTTTGTTAAAATGATAATAAATTTGAGAACATGGGAAAGTTATGATGCTTCTACAAAGAAATATTTTATTCCTGTTTGCATGTGTTGCATTTGGACTTAGCTGCTGAATTTACTAGATTTCCTTGTTTGACGTGACTAATTTGGTTTGTTATCTCAAACAACAGTACTAAGGAATAGCAGTGTTAGGGCATCCCCTAGTGGACTTTGATATGAAATGCGGTAAATTGGTCATTTTATGAAATCTAGTTCATATCTAGAAAATATATATGCTATTAATGAATTTTAGGACTCCTTCCACCAGTTAAAAGATGATAGGCCAGATGCCATTCTTAAGATTTGGGAGACAAGTTCCACTGAGACAAACTGGTCTGATCCCTCTCTACACTCTAGAGTAAATATTAAGCCTATGGGGACAGAGCCAGCAAGGCATGTGGTACCAGGAATGGAACCCCAGCCCCTGCTCTTGCCTACACAGAAGCTTAATGTGTTGAGCTATTTCACCAGCCCTGTATACTCATTCAGATTCTCACACTAGTGAGACAATGCAATGTTTACATCTGTGGGTCTGATGTATTCCACTTACCAGTACCATCTCTAGTTGCCTCCATCTACTTATTTTTTTGTTTGTTTGTTTTTTGGCAGAACCAGGGATTGAACTCAGACTCTTGTACTTGCCAGGGAACCTCCATCTACTTATAAAAGCCTCGAGTTTATCTTCTTTTATAGTTAAATAATACTCCATGTGTAAAAGTACCTCTTTTTTATTTAACCACATCCTTTTTATCCATTCCTCAGTAAATGGGCATTTGTGTTATTTCCAAGATTCAGCTACAACAAATTGTGTTGCTATAAACATGGGTACACATAAATCATTATAGTATAATGTTTTCAGTTCACTTGGAAAAATACCTAGGAGAGAAACCCCAGTTTTTCTGACTCATTGGGAGTTAACTTTAAAACTCATTTATTAGAGATCTCCCTTCTGTCTAGGAGGCTAAGCTGAAGTAACTTACAATGACTATTTGCCTTTCATGGAAAAAGTGGTTATCAGAGAAGGCAATTTACATGTGTGCTTTACATATGCTAACAGAATAAACAAGAGATTTTTAGTTCACCTTTCTCATCTTCCATGTACATATAAAACTAATGGATGTGTTTTAATTGTAAGTCATGGTTGTTAGTGATGACTACAAATTTTTATTTATTTTGTAATACTTTTTTTTCTCATTCATTGATTTGATACAGGGTCCTTCTTTCTACACAGCTGTAGAGATTCTCCTGTCTCAGCCTCCCCAGCACTGGGATTATAGGTGTACACCACCACATCTTGTTTTGGTGCCTGGCTCCATGTGGGGTCAGCTGGCATGGCATGCAGTTCTGCATATGGAACCTGGATCCTTGTGCTTGCCACGTAAGCACTTAGACAGCTAAGCTATCTCCACAGTCCTGACACAGAAATTTTAAATCAGACTTTGAACACTGTAGCCTCGACTTACTGCTAGGAAAGGTTGTCTGGGTGATTAGATAGATAAACATAAGTGTCTTGGAGACTTCTTTGCTCTAGGGCCTAGGGTGGAACTTAAGTTAACTGTTGCTCCTATCTCTATAGGATAAAAGGTGCTGTCCTATGGCCTTGCTTTTTCAAAGAAGGAGGACACAGTGGTTTACTGCTAAGCAATGCTATCTTCTTTAAACATAGTTGTTACAACTGAGATCAATTGTAATTTGTGCTTACAAAAACACGTGGTGGAATAAAATTTGAGTTTCTAAAAGATATAAAATCATGCGCCAGTAAGTGGGTGGATAGGCTGGTCAAATTTTATCTGCTCGTCTCCCTGCAGACAGCACTCACCTGTCCTAGAGTGGAATTGATTCAAAGAATGGCCCAAAGGTATAGAAATCAAATCACAATTAAAGGTATATGGATTCTTTCTTCTTGAACTTCAGAAATAGGATGCTTGTTATCAAAAATCTCTTACCCTTTGGAATGAATGCTTAAGCATTAGAAAATGGTTAGCCTTTACATGTTGAAAAAAGCTAGTTGGTAGTTTTCTGTACCTACCAGTAGCCTGTGTATTCCCTGAGCCAAAGTAGAATGCAGAGGAAAGTATTAATTATAATGCTTTTCACAGCTAGAATTACTATAAGAAAGAAAATGGTTATAATTACCTTATGTTCAGACTTTCTTTACATTAAGAAATAATTCTTATTTGTGATCAAAGTATAATTATAAGCCATATGAAACTACCTGCATTCATATATTCTTTCCTCTCAGTGACCAAATACAGAAAAAAACAAGATCTTGGAAAGTTTTCAGATGACCCTGATGATAGGGATTTTTCAGGTGAATGGTGCAGCAGAGAAACAGGCAGAAGGAAAAAGGGAAAGGGGTTTTATTTTCTTTGAAAACATGGGAGAGAATGTGGGGAAGGATGAGGAATTCTTTTTCTCCACTAGACAAAGGGAGGCTGAGGCTTTTATGGTATTCTGTAAGGGGTGGAGTTAGGAGGGGATGTTTAGATGTACCTGAGATGCTGATTGGGGATCTCCCCTGAGGTGGTGGGAAGGGTGGAAGTAAATTATGTCCTGGACTAAGTTGGAGAAGAAGGGGGAGGTGTCCTGGGAAGACGGGCTTTTGTGTTTAAGGGCATCAGCCATAGGAGATGACATCAGAATGATTTCAGCAATTTACACCAGGGCCCAACCTATCACCTGAGAAGTGCACTGAGATCTTCAGAGGACTGGCTCAGACTTATCAACTAAATCGGGGAGATGCAATGTTACCTTTAGGGGCCAGGGAGGTGGCTCAGTGGAATAAGTGCTTCCCTGGCAAGCACAAGGGCCTGAGTTCAATCCCCAGTTCCATCAAAAATAAATAAATAAATAAATAATGTTACCTTTAAAGCAAACATTAACTTCTACTGAGAAAGAAGCAGTATTACAAGCTGCTATGACATTTGGGGCTGAGTATCATCTTGGTTTTAGAGAGTCAGATAGTTAGGGCAAACTTAACGGCATATGCTGCAGGGTACTAAGCAGCTTTTGTTCTAGATGGTTAACAACCCAAGTGCACAGATCAAAATTGGAGAAATAGAACAGCCGCAAGGCCAGCCAACATTTTGGCCCTAGCCTTTCAAGGTCAACGAAGACTCAGGTCATGGGGGAACCTGTACTGTAACATCATGAAATTCAATTGTGCCCCAAATTTTCTGATCAAGGAGATTATGGAGCCACAGAGCAAGGAGATCAATGATCTATAGTGTGCCTGGGGAGAGTCACGTGGAGAGAAAACTTTCTCTTAGGCTCTCACAGAGAGCAAACTCATCAAGCATTGGCCATGACTCATCCACATGGATGACACAGACAAAGGATCTGCAGAGTAAGGTATAGGATTACAAGATAAACCCTGAGGGGACTTCACTGACCTCATCAGAAACAAAAGCTACATCTTTTGGTATATAGGTCTTAATCTATCTCAGTCTTAACCATTCAGCAGCAAAGTATAAAAATGAGGTATATAACATGGGGCCATAATAATAAGTTGAGCTGTAAATGGCTACAGTCAACAACTTCTTCAGATAACTCACTATTATTGTGGAATGCTGCACTGTGTTGGATTGTGTCACCGAGTTCAGGCACCTAAATTGGTTTAATGATGATGGAGTGCCCATCTTTGGCAGGTCTAGACAAAAAAAAGGGGGGATACAAAAGAAGAATCATGATGTGTGTGTATAAACAGTACAGTTAGAATAAATATGCTGTGCTTCTGCATAATTCTATGAGAAGCAAGATTTACATTAATAGTGGTTGGACAAGATATTATGTTGGCTTCTAGTACTATGGACAACCACTCGGAAAATAACAAGGTAGAAAGTATTAATTATTGAATCTGTGATATAATTCAGGTATAAAAAATAAGATAAGTAAACAGCTACACTCTCTTAATTCACTGATAAGAGATATCTGCTATAATAATGTCTGAAAGTATATCATACCTTGTATGATACTAAACGTTATGAAAACAGTTTGCAATGTATTAATTTATTGAATCTGTCCTGTTAATTTGTCTTGGTATTTGTACTTCAATAAAATAAAATTAAAAAAAAAGAAGATAGGCAGTTAGGGGAACAACCTGTTCCATAGGATCCCAAAGAGTCCCTACCTAAGATCCCTACTGACCTAACAACTACACAAGAGTCTGGAGTAGGAGGCATTTTCAGGTATGCATAGTTGAAGAACTAAGAAGGACAAAAACCAAGCCTTCATGTTATTTTAAATTGTCAGCTGTTTATCAGGAGAAAGATGAAAGCCCCCTTGCCTTCTATCTCTCACTTACAAGAGTAAGTGAGATGGAGCATGATGGAGCATGTCCATAGCTCCTGATTCAACAGGACAAATATTCTTAAAGACAAGCTTATTACCCAGTTAGCCCTAGATATTAAGAAAAAGTTATAAAAGATAGCTTTTGCCCCCAGATAGGTCACTTGATACTTTAGTAAAAGTTGGCTCTTTAGTATCCAACAAATGAGACTAGGAGAAAGCATCAGAGAAAGAGACCAAAAAGAAGTGGCTGCTTTTATTTTGGACTTAAAAAGAACACTGAGAAATGCCCAGTCTCTCAGTGTTAGATTTAAATTATGCCTTCTTTTGTATTGCTTTATGCATAGATTTCCATCTTTGCTTTTTTGTCTGTGAAAATCTTCAGGACCAGGCTTCTCAACTGATATGGACTGTACTTCTTCAAGGGTTCAAAGACAGCTCTCATCATTTTGGGTAAGTGCTTTCCCCTGATTATGTGTGTTTGGCCAGCCAAATAGCTCAGTAGATTAAAGTGCCTGCAAGTAGGCGCATGGACCAGGGACTTGATACCCGGGCCTGCCATGCCGGCCCAACCCCTGGGGTGCACTGAGATAGCAACTGAGACTGGGCATAGCAGCGCTCACCTGCAATCCCAGCTCTTGGGAGGCTGTAGACAGGCGGATCACTATGAGTCTCACTACTAGGGGAGACTAGTAGTGAGACTAGACTCCCCTAGTAGTGAGACTCTGAACACCTTATAGACCCTTCTCTAAAATTAAAAAAAAATCAAATCTGGTTATGCATGTTTCTAATCTTCCGAGGTCACGGTCTTATAATATGCAGATGATGTATGTATGTTTGCTGAATTTTCTAGCAGACAGAGGTCATAAGATCTAAGGTACAACTAGACCTAAGGTATAACTTTGTAGCCTACAGGTAAGATATTTAGGCCCTGAATCCTGGGGGAACAAAGAATTACACCAATTCTCTCCTTCCCACAGCCTAAGACTCCAAAATGGCTAAGGGGATTCCTAGAAATTACAGGCTTTTATTGCCTTTGGTTATCAGAATATGGCGGAACTGCACAACCATCCCCTCTACATCTTATGAAAGAAGGCCAAAAAGGCAGATACCTGTATTTTAACTTGAGAACCAGATTCCAAGGCTCATTCAAGAAGCTTAAACAAGTGTTTCTAAATGCCCAGTATTGAGCCCACCAACAAATATCATTTCAAGCTGTATGATGATGAAAGGCAAGGCATGGCTTTGGAAGTGCTTATGCAGGATCAGAGACCTGCTCAACAGCTTGTAGCATATCTGAGTCATGAATAAAACACTGTAGCAAAGGGATGCCCTGTGTGCCTTAGAACTGTGGCTGCAGTAGCTGTCCTGGTACTAGAGGTGTCCAAGCTGACTTTCGGCAAAGATTTTACTGTATGTACAACACCTTACAATATGACAGAATATGTCTGATAGTCTATGGCTACTCTAGAAGGACTAACCACTCAAATAAAGACATATTCTTACTTAAACCCTCCCACCTTTCTATCAGAAAAGGAAGACATTGAGACTAAAAGGCATGACTGCAAACAGGTCATTCTCCCTATGTATGCAACTAGGGAAGACATGTTAGACACATCCCTTATTGACCTTGATATGACCCTTCTGCGATGGCAGTTCTTTCACAGAAAACAGGACAAGAAAGGCAGAGTGTGCAGTAGTGACTCTACATGAGACACTTGAGAGCCCCTCACTTGTATCTGGGAATAGTGTCCAGCCAGCAGACCTCATGGCCAGGGCTTCACAATTCAGTAAAGGACAGAAAGTCAATATTTATACTGATTCAAAGTACGCTTTCCTAGTCTTACATGCTCATGCAGCTATATGGAAAAGAAAGAAACTATCTGGCATCAAATGGATCTCCCAGTGCTAACTGGCCCTGTCCATGGGGTGTACACTTGTAATCCCAGCACTTGGGAGGGTGAAAATAGGAGAATCACTATGAGTCCAACCTACACAGCGAGACCCTGTCCTAAATGCAGGGAAAAAATGGGTCTATCATAAGGAGATAGATGTTCTTTTATTATCTAGCAATATAGCCTCCAGGGTGGTAGTGATTTACTGTAGAGGGCACTAAAATGGTGTTAGTGAAGTATCTCAAGGTAATCATCTGGGAGCACCACAGGGAAAGAAGATGCTTGAGGGTCCCCCATTATCTGGGAAGGGTCCCTTGATCATACTTGACCCAAATATTCTGTCAGAAGTCAAATGGAGGGGCTGGGGAGATGGCTCAGTAGAATAAACACTTTCCTGGCAAGCACGAGGGCCTGAGTTCAATCCTTGGTTCCGCAAAAAAAAAAAAAAAAAAAGAAAGAAAAAATCAAATGGGCTCCTTCCTTTAGGATGGTTATGTAAGATGAATGAGACCCCCCCCCAAAAAAAAAAAAACCTTTCAACTGCACTGAAGATGCCAATGTGTGCCATTCCAGGTCATGCCTGGAATGACTGTCATTCTGATCTTCTAAATATGTACTTCTTGTCATTACATGCCAAGTATTACTATTTTGTCTTTCAAATAAAAGTTTTTTTTTTTAAATAAATAGTAATAAATGAAAAATAAGACACAGGAAAAAAATGTCACGGGACAGTCCTGCTATAATGCTGTATATGGATAGACTTCTTTTTTTTTTTTTTTTAGATTTCTAAATTTCTGTGTAAATATATGTAAGTGTTCATTCCTCTTTTTTTAAAATTTTTTTTCTTCATGTTCTGTAAGGACTTAAAGTTTAATATCTCAATACTTGATGGAAAATACATGTCCCATGTTATGCCTACGATGTCTGATATTTAGATAGATAGTGAGGGTAAACCAAACTGCATATGTTGCAGGGTAATAATAAGCTTTTCTTCTGGAGGGTTAACAACCAAAGTTTGCAGATCAAAAATTGAGAAAAGGAAGGACTGCAAGGTCAGCCAACATTTTGGCCCTAGCCTTTCAAGGTCAGTGAAGACTCAGGACATAGGAGAACCTATACTGTAATATCATGTAACTCAGTTGTGCCCCAAATTTTCTGATCAAGGGGATTATAGGGCCACAGAGGAATGCGATCGATGATGTATGGTGTGCCCAAGGAGAGTCACATGGAGAAAGAACTTTCTCTCAGACTTCCACAAAGAGCAAATTGGTCAAGCAGTGACCATGACTCATCCACATGGCTGACACTGACAAAGGATCTACAAAGTGGGGTACAGTGCTACAGGATAAACCCTGAGGGTACTTGACTGACCTTATCAGATACAAAAGTTACATTTCTTCTTATATAGGTCTTGCTTTATCTTGGTCTTAACCTTCCAGCAGAAAAGTATAAAAACGAGGTATATAAAGTAAAGCCATATTAATATACTGAGCTGTGAAAGGCTCAAGTCAACAACTTCTGTGGATCACCCACTACTATTGTGGACTGCTGGAGTGTGTTGGATTGTTTTGCTGAATTAATGCACCTATAGTATTTAGATGCCAGTGAAATACCCATCTCTAACAGGACTAAACAAAAAAAGGGGATAAAAGGAAGGTCCATTTTGTATCTGTATACAGAATAGTTAAGATAGATGTACAGATACTTTCGCTTAACTCAATGAGAAGATTTGTACTAATAGTGTTTGGACAGGATATCCTGTCTGCTTCTCATATTATGGATAACAACTAAGAAGATAACAATGTACAATGTATTAATTATTGAAACTGTCCTATATAAAAAAAAAAAAACTTTCCAAAATGCCTCAAGAGACCCATACACAGTGGTCTCATTTACTATCCTTAGCTCTTGTCAAAGTAAGAAGTATACCCCAAATTCTAGGCCTCAATCCATTTGACATACTTTATGGATGCCCTTTTCTCATGATCAATTTTTCTCTCTGATAGAGAAATTGATGCTTTACTGAAGGATGTCACCTCACTGACTAAATTCCATCAGATTCTTCAGCAGCTAATGGAAGTTCGGCTTAAAGACAAAGGAAACCCCATATTCCACTCCACAGATGTAGTACTGGTAAAGTCTCTTCATCATTTCTTTCCCTAGGACTAAGTCAAGAGGGATCATACTCTGTGATCCTGTCAGCTCCATCAACTGCCCATGTAGCATTCCTGGCTTTCTGGACACACCTCACCTGACTCAAGCCCTGAGAACCAGAAGCTGTTGCTGAGTGCAAGCAGCCATCATTGGAATACTCACTGAACCCATAGAAGACTTAAGACTTGTTCGAGAAGAAAGCAAAGCCTTCAGACAAGTGATCTAAGATGTTACTCTTAGCCCTTTTACTGATTACCACGTAAAGAAAGAGCAATTCCTTACTAGTGTGGGGTACAGGAATATGCAGAGCTGTTATAACAAACATCTTTCTTGATATGTGCCCTGCTCTCCTTGTCCAGTACATTTGGACTTCTTTGTTGGGGGTATCTTCACTCCAAGATGAGTGGAATACTGTACAAGACTATACTGATGGTTCATAGGTTAGCCCACCATTACAAAGTAACTGAGGTGGGTTTGGGGGATGGCTCAATGGAATAAGTGCTTCCCTGGAAAGTGCAAGGGCCTGAGTTCAATCCCTAGTTCTGAAAAAGAAAAAACAAAACAAAACAAAGTAACTGAGTCTAAACTATACTCTTTAATTATACTGGTCATAGTTGGACTTTTTCTAAAAATGCTGTTGAAACATCTCTATAGGCACTAGTAAGACCCACTATTAACTAAGATTAAGGGCCTTATCTCGATGGCCAACAACCATAGATATCAAGAGGACTATTTTCAGATATGGAATAATTATCTATGGTTAACACCCTCTGTAGGACATCTTAGTAGAAAGGCCTCCTTATTATTTGTTTAACTCTAATAAATACTTGGGATAGACATCCCTGAACTATGTATACACATAATAACTTTACCGGTTGAAGACTGGTTTACAAAAAAATGGCTCAAGCCGGGTGTGGTGGTGCATGCCTGTAATCCCAGCACTTGGGAGGCTGAGACAGGAGGATTGTTGTGAGTTCAAGCTCAGCTTGAGCTACAAAGTTTGCTTAAGGCCATCCTGAACTGCATAGTGAGACCCTGTCTCAAAAAGACAAAAAAAAAAAAAAAAGAAAAAGAAAAAGGCTCAATTGCCCCAGAATTGGATGGGAAATCCCTAATAACACTCATTGGTTCTGTGGAACCAATTTGTGGCCCTGGCTACCCTTGAATGGATAGGAAGATGAATTTGGGATTTGCATAATTACAAGGTAGGATTGTCAAAAATATTGACCGACCTTCAAACTTAATCCACCTATGACATCAGTGGTTTAGAAGTTTCATTGGTAGGGCTGGGGAGATGGCTCAGTGGAGTAAGTGCTCCCTGGCAAGCACAAGGATCTGAGTTCAATCCCCGGTTCTGAAAAAAAAAAAAAAAAAAAAAAAAAAGTGTCTTTGGGGCCGGGGAAATGGCTCAGTGGAATAAGTACTTCCCTGGCAAGTGCAAGGGCCTGAGTTCAATCCCTGGCTCCACCAAAAAAAAAAAAAAAAAATTAAAAAAAAAAAAGAAGTTTCATTGGTATAATCACTTAGTATATATCTGTATCCCTTTCCTAGAGTTAGAGGATATCATGTAACACATCGAGGACTTAAACAAGACCATAGCTGGTCTCTCTCTCCTGAATGAATAAGTAAAATTAATGGTGCAAGGCAGGATGCCCTCCAGAATCAGATAGCATTAGACATTCTAACAGCAACGCACGTGTGTCTGTGTGTCTCTCTATGTGTGTACTTGTGCAACTGTAAAAGCTGAATGTTGTGTGTACATTCCTGATCCTTCTGCTAATATCTCAACGCTGTTTAAGGTATTAGATGGCAGAGTAATGTTATGTCAGAGTCTAAAATTCCCTGGACCTCCTCCTTACCCTCTTTGTGGAAAACTATTACTGGCTCCTCCTGGTGAAACCTTTGAAGACTGTATCCATAATTATGTTCCCTTACTGATGGGAACTGTCACTGTATGCACAATTCACCAAATAAGAAGTCAAATATTATCAAAGGTCACCCTAACGCTGTGACTTAATGAAAAGAATGAAGCAGGAAAAAAAAAAAAAAAAAAAAAAAAAAAAAAAAAAAAAAAAAAAAAAAAAAAAAAAAAAAGGCACAAACCAGAAAGCAAAGGCTCTGAATTACAACAGGTATCTTCAAGTCAGTTTTAAAATAATGGAACTTGGATCAGAGGTCTACACAGGTCTGGGCAGGCTGAGAGCTGAGCGAAGCACCAGGTGAGACAAGAGTGGGCTAGGGAACAGAAGAGCAGGGGGAGGCTGGATCATAGCTCTTTCCAGGTGCAGTGCAAATAAGGATGTCTTGTGCTTACTGGGAAAAAGGGGGCTGTTCTAGCAGCTGTGAAACATCTAGTTTGGGGTAGAGAAGTGACCAGAAGATCTGACACCGCAGGGCCGAAACGTAAAGAATGCTTGGCATATGCAAGTTATTAGTGCCCTTATTAACACAGTGTTTACTCAGTCTCCAGGACTGGACTCCTTTTTTATCTAATCCATTCTACACATTCCTGCTCAACAAATCCCTTTAAATTAGTACTTGGCACATGACCACTTAGCCTATGATATCTCCCAGTTTAAACTCTTTCTTTAGCTCCCCTTTAATTACAATCACTGCCTCTCCAAGTGAGCTGACCCTCCCACCCCCAGGAGCAGGTAATCCCCAAATAAACAAACAAGGAATGAACAAAGAAATTGTAGAATACAGTAACATTTGCACACATTTTAAGGATAAAATGCTGGCAGTCAGAGAAAAATAGAGCATGTGAAGGTTGGCTGCAATTTTGCCCCTAGGCATTCTGTACTACAAGAGTCAGTTTACTTCCTCCAGCTCTGAGGCTTCCTCCAGAAAATGGGAGGTGGAGGTGGGCACAAGCATAGTAGAAAATCCACACTCCTGACACTGCATAGTGAGGACTTTTCCACCTGGCCCTCCAAGCCCTCCTACTTAGCTCCCGACCTGCAAAAATGGGACCAGCTTACTCTTTACTTTTAATTGTTTCTGTACTTAGTTCAGCCATTCTGAACTTTTGGACAAAAGTTCACTTCCAGTAGTGAGACCCTGTACCAAAAAACAAACAAACAAAAAAGTTCACTTCTAGCTATCACTTTCTCCAGCAAGTTAAGTTCTGTTTGTATGCCTCAGTTTTTTTCATCTGGATAACAGAAGGATTCAGTGTGTTAAGACAGCTGTGACACTTAGCAGAATACATGGCTTGCAGTGTGCTGTCTGTCCTTGTTAGGTATCCTGTATTTCATTTCATCATTTCATTTCATAATTCATTGTAGACAAATGAATTTCTCTCTGCTATAAGCCATTCTGTTCTCACCCCATTCAGGAGGTCCGGCCAAGCTCACCAGATCTTTTGCAGGAGTTGTTTGAGAAGTCCCCTACCTCATGCCTTAACTGGCAATTCAGATCCTGTTCAGAGGTAAACGGTAAAACATCTGCTTTTGAGTTTATCAGTTTGGTCACGGAAGTCGTCAGTGTATTGTTAAGGAAAACTAAGACTAATTAATTAAGTATGGGCCAGTCTCCAATCTTCCAAAGGGAGCTCAAGGCTCTGTGGCTGCACTCGCGGGCACTTCCGCGTCACCTCGAGCAAGGCCGCGACGGCCAAGAGGCTGGGGAGATGGACGAGAGGACCTAGACGGCTGTAGCGCTCTCTCGCTCCTTAAGTGTGACAATCGCCCATCGCCCAAGTAATCTAGGCTCGCATAGTGAAGCACGCCTGCCTCTTCCGTGCTGGCAGGCCGCCAAGAACCCGGACGCGGGTCCTAACTAGTAGTTTCCGCCCTGCCATCAGCAGCGCAGCGCGGGGCTCGCACCTGGGCGCCTCCCGGGCTCCGTGCGTCCGGCCCGCAGCGCTCTGGGCGGAGCCCGCTCGGCCTGGAGCTCGCCCCGCCCCACCCCGCCCCGCCCACCTCGCAGTAAACTGACCGGGCGCTGCCCGGCGGGGGCTGGCGGGAGAGAGGGAGGAGAGGGGGGAAGCGAGCCGGAGTCTGGCGGGCCGGAGGGAGAAGGAAGGGGCGCCGCTCGGCCCTCTGGAGGAGCAGCCTGCCCGCTCGCCCGCCCGGAGCGCCCCGCTCGGCGACACCGGCGTCCCGGCCGGCGGCAGGGCAGCGGCGGGCCTGGGACTCGGCTGCGTGCGCCCCAGGAGGGATGGTGGCTGTGGGGCGCGGGCCGGCGCAGCCCCTGCCCCCCGCCCGGCCGCGCGCGCCCTGAGCCCGCGCCCCGCGCCGGGCATGCGGCTGCGGCCCCGGGCCCTCGGCCCCCGTGCCCCGGCCCCAGCCGCGCGCCCCCGACGAGCCCGCCGCCCGCGCCGCCGCTGAGAGCCGGCGCCCACCATGCAGCGGGCCGTGGCGCCCCGGGCCGCCTGGCTGCTGGCGCTCTGCGCGCTCGCGCCGTGCCTCGCAGGTAAGCCGCGCCCGGAAAAGTTGGCGGCGCGCCGCCCGGGTGCGGGGCGCTGCGGGCGCGCCCAGGTGGGCCGGCGCCGCGGGGCGCTTCCCGCCCGCCCAGCGCCAACTCCCGTCCCTCCCGGCCGAGGAGGAGCCTCCCTTCCTGTGTAAACAGCCCGGCCCGTCTGCTGACCCGGTCCGCGAGCGCCCGCGCCCGCGCCCTCTCCGCCCCGGGCCGGGCTCTCCTCTCACGGGTACAAAGCGGCTCTGTGGCGGCCTGGGTGGCGCGAGGAGGCGCGGAGCGATGCCGCCGGGCGCCCTGTCCCACAGACTCGCGGGTTCTCTCTGCAGCCCACTGGGCGCCCTACTGGGCGCGGGGTCCCTCAGCGAGCCCAAGTTTTACCGCTCAGGTCCTGACGACTTCCCTTTAGAGGTGTGCCCCTCGCGCTCCTCCCGAGCCACTGCAAACCTGAGAGGGGACCCACAGCCCGAGAGCATGGCCCAACCGGAGCTGGGATGAGGCCAGGTTCTGACGCTGCCGGGCTGCATCCCCGCCCGACGGACACTGCGAGCCGCGCACAGCCCCTGACTGGATTGCCTCAGTCTCGTGCAGTCCGGGCTGGCGGCTGTGCCAGGGGCGCTCTGTCACCCGGGTTAAGGATCCAGAGTTGAGAGTGGCAGTTAGGAACCCTTCCGGGGAAGGATGCGCGGTATGGACCTGCGCTGGCAGGCAAACAAAGAAAGAAAGTTCCGCAGTCTCCCCTTTCCCGTAGGAAGTAACTGCGTGGGGGTACACGCTTCACTTCAAGCCCGAGGTGCTGCTCTGCTTGGAGCCTGGCTGCCGGAGGTACCGCTTCCGTGTGACTGACTGGATGGCGGGCGAGGTTGCCCTATGAGAGTAGAGGAGAGCTCTTTGTAAACAAAAACTCCGTTTAGGCCTTAATTCGAGCTTAATATTGTGTCAGGATTTCTTTATGTGAAAATAGTCACCGCAGAGCTGAGTACACCAGTGTATCCCAGACACTTATGTGGTGACCAGCACATAGGAGGGTCGCTGGGAAATGAGGGAGGAGAGACACGCAATCTGTGTTACCTTGGAGTACACACGTAGGAGTGCCCTTGTCAACTGACCCTTGCTTCACAAGGACTTTTGTGTAAAATTACACCTTCCATTTTTTTCAGTGGAAGAATTTTTTTTTACTGCTATTAGTAGGGTTTTTTTTGTTTGTTTGTTTGTTTTTGTTTTTTTTTTTTTGGCGGAACGGGGGATTGATCTCAGGCCCTTGTGCTTACCAGGGAAGCACTTATTCCACTGAGCTATCTCCCGGCCCCAAGAGACAGTAGTTTTTATTTTTTATTAATTTATTTATTTTTGGCAGCAACCTTTTATTAATTTCTCTTCTGCTTCTTTTTGTTTTGTTTTTTCAAAACTTTTTTTTTTTTTTTTTGTGGAACTGGGGATTGAACTCAGGCCCTTGCGCTTGCCAAGGAAGCACTTATTCCCCTGCGCCATCTCCCCAGTCCCTATTTTTCAAATCTTTATGAAATTCTAGTTTGGAAACTGCTGAGGAGATCTTCTAGTTTGACATTCTGTAATTCTGATAAAAGCTCAAATATTTTCAGTTGCAAATTGTTTTCCATTTGCATCGTGATTTGCTTCATTGAGCTTATATACACTCACAACGGTCTTTTGCAGATGGGCCCAGCAGGACAAATGACCTACACCCTGCCCTACCAGTGGCTTGGGAATAGTGACCAAAGGCCGTGGCTTTTTGGTGTGCCCTTTATCCTGCATGACTCAGCTCTGACAGGGAAAAACCACTAAGGGTGTTTCATTCCAGTGCCTCCAGGGTTGCTTTTTCCCTTGCCCATCTGTGCTTTCCTGTTAAGGTTATGCCAGCCAGAAGAGGTTGCTCTACTCCCCCCCCACCCCAAACTTTGTGAGGTCAGAAGGAGCCTGTGTGATTTCTCCATTACTGGTGTTCCTGAATCAGCTGGACACATTCTGTATTTTAATTCTTACCCCCCTTTTTCTTTTCTTGAAGCCCTGCTACAGGTACTTTGTCCAGAGATTGTTTCTGCCTTGCTTCTAGGAACACAGTTTGGGGAAAAAAAAAAAAGTTACCCAAGGAACGAGGTAACTTGCACTTGCAGGCCCAAGCCTGCCTGGGTATCCTTAGAGAGACCGTGGGTAAATCCTGCAGGAAGTTGACCTAAAGCCCCTGCCAGGCTCACAGCCACGTCCAGGAGCCTCTAGACTGGAACCTAGGACAAAACCAGGGCCCTAAGTGGGGGGAGGCCTTTTCGTGCCACCTTGCTCTCTGAACAGAGGGTGGAGCTGTTGTAACCCCACTGCATGGCGAGAGTCAGGTTTGCTATGACAGTGTATTTGTTAAAGCCATCAGATGTTCTTTTAGCAAATGCTCTGCAAATTAGAATGTGCTGAGCACTAAAAGAGCCCATTATTTTATTTAGCAGACTCATGTTGGCAGCACCTTCCCCTCATGGCCCCCTACCCGCACCACTGTGGGAATGGGTGACCATCTGTGACGGCCCCAAGTTGGCTGGGTTCATAGCTCCCTCCAGGCAGCTGCCCCGGGTGGGCTTGGTCTGCAGACTGCTGTTTTAACATTTTAACTTCATCCTTGAGTCCAGATTTTCTAAAGGCGACTGAGGCAGAAAGGGCAGGGCCTAATTAACTCAATTAGTATTCCTCTCCTACTTGTTCTCCATGCTATTTAGCTACTGAGGCAATGGAGAATTAAAATATCTAAGTGTTTGGCAGAAGGCCTTTTGTGCCTGCCTTAGTAACAACTTTTTTCTTCGTCAGCCTGGTTGAGAAAATATTCTGAGAAGTTGTAAGAGTATCAGTACTGTGGGACACTTACACAGTATTTAAATAATAGCATTCCTTTTCCATGGCCATGTGCAGTTGAGCTCGTGGACAGGGACTCTTGGACAGGTATTTACCGTGTCTGGGACTGGGGGCCTTGTGAAGCCATGGCCATGGTTTGCTTTTTGTCTCTCCACTTGCAGTGGGATTAATGGTCTTTCTAAATGCAGTGACCCATTTGTGAAGTTTCTTCCGGCTCCTGTAGTACGTATTGTCTGATTTCAGGGCTGGGGGGAGGGCTGAGATTCTGTTGGCGCATCCTGCCAGGGGTGCTTTGGGGTGGTCTGGAACCCTCTCCTTGCGGGGTGCCCTTTCCACTTTGCAAGGATGGCTTACCTGTGGTGGAGCTGGGACCACCTTCTGCACTTAGCCCCTGTCGCTATTCCTGCTTCTCCCTCTGTGATCTTAACTGCAGGTGGATCATGGAGTTCTCCCACACTGGCTTCTGCAAGTCCTGTCAGGTTCTGAGAGACTGCCCCTCCTCCCTGCCTTTCTGCCAGCTTCCCCTCCTGTATTCTGGCACCTTCACTGCTGCCAGCTCCCCACAGCTCCATAGACTCTGCCTTCTGTCTGGAGCATTTTCCTCTGGCCCTCATAAGCCTCCTCTGCTTTCCTGCTCTGCCCTCACCCACCAACCCCGCTCCTCTGTCCAGCTCTCCCAGCTCCTTCCTTCATTTCTTTCTGTTCATCTTCAGTCTCTGCCAATCAAGGTATGAGGTCTGTTGGTACAGGGGAGATGGAGCGGGAAGCAGCCTGTCCTTACCTGCCTGTGCCTTTGTGCAATCAGCTTTGAAGTCAGCTTGCGTGTGGCTTGTCAGGTGTTCTAAGGGAGCAAGACAGTGGGACAGAAACCTCAGTAGAACAAGCCAGGCAGCAGTGCCTGGGGTGCCTGAGAGAGGCCCTTTGCCATGTTCTGGGAAGCAGAGCAAGGGCTGAGGGACTCACTGGAGGTGTACTCAGCTGCTTCCCTGGCCCCCTCCCTGGCTTCAGTGGCCTTAAAAACCTTAAATTTATAATGGTTTTAGATTTATAAACAAATTGAGACTAGACTCCCCACATACTTCATACCCAGTTTTTATGTTAATATTTTACATTAGTGTGATGCATTTGCTACAGTTAATAAACCAGTGATCCATTTATCAACCAAAGTCCATACTTCGTTCAGATTTCCTTAGTTTGTCACCTCCCCCGCCTGTGACTCCTCCAACAGTCTTGCTCTGTGTCCATGTTGGCCTCAGACTTGTGATCCACCTGTCACAGCCTCCCAGCTGCTGCTGGTGTTAAAGGTGTGTGCCACCATGCCTGACTTGATTTGGACTTTTAGGTATTCTAGGATCCCATCTAGGGTACCCTGTTACCTGGACTGCCATGTCTCTTTGGGCTTCCCTTGGCTGGGAGAGTTTCTCTGCTTTGTTTTGGATGGTTTTGATTACTGATCAGTTGCTTTGTAGGCCCTGCCTTTGTTAAGGCTTGGCCGGTATTTTTCTCATATTTAGGTGGAATTACAGGTTTTTATTTTGTTTTGTGGTTTTGAACTTAGATCCAAGGCACTGAACTAGATCCATGGCACTTTTTATTTTTGAGGCTGGATCTCACTGAGTGTCCAAGTTGTCCAGGCTGGGCATCCTCCTGCGTCAGCCTTCCGGTATTGAGGTTACAGGAATGTGTCACCAGCCCAGTACATCACTTTTATTTTTGTCCCTCCCCATAAACCATTTTTAAAAAGCATAACTAGGCTACATTGCACAGTCTCCCTTTCTTCAGCCTAGGGTATTTCCCTGTGGACCCCTTTCTTCCTACACAGACTATTCTTGTTAGGTTCCTTGTGTCAGTTATTCTATGTACATGTGAGAAATACCCCTATTTTTATTTAGAAGCAACAATAAATATACTGTTCTATGTCTTGCTTTTAAACTTAGCAATATGTGGGGGTAAGCCTCTTATCAGTATGCAGAAAATGAGCTGTTCATCCTTCTTTTTTTTTCTTGTGGTGCCAGGGATTGAATTTAGGACTACATGTTTTCCAGCCAGATGCTTATGCCACTGAGCTACCTCCTTCGCCTCATCCTTTTTGATAGCTCTATAGTATTCCATTATAGGAATAACTGCTTAAAAAATAGAAGTTATATCTGTAACTTAGTATTGGGTGTTCAGCAGGTGCCTGATATGCAGAAGGGCCATATGAGATGGAAACTGATTCAAGTAGAGACTTCCTAGGGCAGTGGTGGTGGGCTTAAGGCATATATCTATCATATTTTTCTTTTAAGACAAAGATATTAACCTAGAGTTGATTCTTTTAAACTGAAACCTCAGCACTCAAGTTTAATTGCAGTGCTGGCACTTTGTGATAAGTAGGTCTTAGGTCATAGTTTGGCACTGGTTCTCTTAAAAGTTTGTTGTCATTGATGTAGGATATACTTACATTTCATGGTAACATCTTTGGAGATAGGATTACATATGGTAAAAAATACAGTGTTCACATTCTAACAATTTTTGTTGCGTTAAAAAAATCTTGGTGTTATTTTCCCAAGAAATCAGTGTGCTCCCTCGCTTTAGAGTCCTTTATCCCATTGTGTTTGCCACTCTCTGAAGCAGTTCTAGATGCCTGCTTTTGTAGCGGTCTTTGGTTGTACAGTTGTGGCTGCTTTTGGGAAGAGCCAGAAGTCATACAGCACCAGATCTGGTGAGTGCAGTGGGTGAAGTTTTCACAGTGCTGCCTTTACATTGGATTGCACTTGGCATCAGCACTCACTCAACTTTTTAAAAAATATTACGTTTCATAGTGACATCAATGAAAAGACCTCCAGAGCTGCTTCAGAAAGCTACAAGAAAGATAGAACAATTGAAGCAAGGGGAAGTATTTTGAAGGGAATTAATGGCAATATGTCTTTTACTGTAGCAAGTTTTGAAAAATGTAAACATTACCCATATGTTTTGAAGGATCCTCGTAGTTACCAGAGGCTGTACTGGGAACCTTTGTTTGTTTTAGGAAAAGTGTAACAGACACAGTAAAGGTTTGAGGAAAAGCATCCCATTGCCTTGCTGCCTTCAAGCCAGGAAGGCGAATCCAACCTGGTACCCACTTCTGTTTGAATGCGTTGATCAGAAAACCCCAGTTTCTGGGCATATGCTTCAGCCAGTGATCTGACCTTGGGTATGTGGTGGGTGAAGCTGAATGAGGGGTCCAGGCAGGAGCCCCACTGCTGGAAACGAGGCCCGAAGCCCAGCTGTTGGTGGTGGAGGGGCTGGCAGGAAGGGCTGGATCAGGAGAAGCGTATCTTGAAGGAATGGTCAGTTGGGCATGGGGGCAGCCTCACTATGATTGATGAGAGGGGTGAGTCAGTGTGTTTCGCAAGTGGAGTTTAGATTACAGTTTATAGTAAGCCCTGTACTGGATAGTCATGAAGCCAGAGGGTGGAAGTCAGTTGAAGTTGGGCTGGAGCAGTCACCATAGAGACAGCAACCCAGAGAAGATGTAGCCACTGTCTGGCTGCCGTAGCGCCTGCCTATGTGCCCTGGACACAATACTGTGAGATTTGCAAACAACAGCTGTGTAGTTTTCTGTTCATTGCTTCCTTCCTTCCTTTTGGAAATGCTTATTGGTGCCCAGTGACTCATTCAGCTAAATCCAAACTCTCTGAAATATTAATAGGTAGAGAGAGGAAAGATGTCAAAGCGAATAGATCTGACACGTGGCTTTGGGTTTTGGAACTCCTGTGTGCTACCTGGCATCAAGTATTCTTGGGGTGCAGGGTCTGGGGTGTCATCTGGGTAGCTTTAGGCCTCCCCCCTCACCCCACAGTCTAGTGCTCAATGTTGAATATGTGCTTAGGACAGGGTGTCTAGCATTTGGATTTGTCCCGTAGCATCCTGATTGATTGATTGATTGATTGATTGATTGAACTGAATCTAGGGCCTTCAGACTGGCCTACATCTTCAGCCTGCTTTTAAACTTCTTTTGAGACAGGTTCTCACTAGGTTTCCTGGGCAGGGCTCACACTTGAGATTCTCCTAACTCAGCCTCCCAGAATACTAGAACAGGCTTGTTCTACCATGCCACACTCCCCCCCCCCCAGCTCAGCAGCACAGTGAAACTTTCTTATTGCATGAGAATATGGCATAATATTAGAAATAATTGCTAATGCAGCATCAGTTACATTTATTTTGTTTTGCTTTATTTTATTTTGTTTTATTTTTTGGTATTTGGAATTGAACTCATGACCTCAAGCTTGCCAGGCAGGCACTGTGCCACTGAACTATATCTCCAGCCCACTTAGGTTTATTTTTATTGTTGTTTAGTGTATTTCATACTAGATGTCTGTCACATCTGTGGAGCCCAAGGTCTTTGAGGTGGGTGGACCAGGTGACCAGAGAACAGTCTGCTCTGTCTTGGGGATGAGATATTCTTCCTATCCTGAGCTCTAAATCCCCAGCCTGTGGAGCCAGAACTCAGGCACCAGTCTCTGGTAATCAGGAAGTTTGTGAATTTATATTTGAGCAGAGTCCTAAGACCCTGACCTTAAATTCCTTTTGGACCTGGGGGCTTTAGAGATCTGTGCCAGAATGCCTGGAGCTTAGAGTGTAACAGCAGCCCTGAGTTACCAGGGAGGCCTCCTGGCTTTGCGTGGGAGCCTACTGCCTGGGACCCCAGTGGCCCTCCTTGTTGCAGAGCAGACTCCTTGTTTCAAGTCACTTGCTTGCTTTTCTCCTAATTTTATCTGTGTAATGAGTGGCTCTAACCAGCTTCCCTTAGAACACTTCTGGCTACAAGCTTCTGCAGTTCTGTTATATGGAAAGATTTTATGCATCCAAAAAGAAAGAAAGAAAACATGTCACAGGGGGCTGAGTCTGTGCTTGATAAGCCTGAAGAAAGGAGAAAAGTTAACTTTTATTCTGGATTTTATTTTATTTTATTTTTTCCCCATCCTCAGTGGTTGCTGGCAAGGTAAGGGGATTTGACTAAAAAATAAAACTGACCTTTTGAACCCTGTTTCCAGCGCACACTCTGATTTTTAAAGCCTTCCATATCTGTTTGGAGATCACTGAGTGGATGTTTTAAAATTAGAGTGGAGGTTGTCAGTTTGAGAGGGGGCAGGCAGGCCACATTTCCCAGCTCACTATGTTCTAAGACCTTGGACTGACCTGGGAGGCCCCTTCCTGCCAAAGAGTCACACTTGGCGGGCACTCAGCTGGCTGCTTCAGGCTTCGCAGTGAGAGGGCATCTGAGGAATCCTGCCCTGAGGCTCTAGGCTCCTGGGTGACAGGCCCATGGCATCTGTCAGGGCAATTTCCGGGGCATGAGGGGCCCTAGGTTGCAAGATCAGGGCTTCTTGCTGGCAGAAACCACTGTACCCTTTTGGCTCTTCTCCCTTTTCAGCATCTTGCCAGCTTCTTCTCCCCTGTCTCTGCTGCCATTCTTGCCCCAACATGTGTCTCTTCTGTCACACATGCAGTGTAGCATCCTAATGTCTGGTCTGTTCCCCTGCTGTGTGGGATTTCTGTTTTTTGTTGTTTTTTTTTTTTTTAACCATAGTGTGTGAGGTAAAATCAGGGGTTGGGGAGGAGAGCATATAGTGGATTAACTTTTCTCCATAGCTGAGCCTGCCTTGGGGACCCCTCCCCAGTTATGGGGTGGGAGGGGGTTGTCCTGAGTTTGAAATAAGTAATCTTTACAATGAAAAGGCAGTTAAGTTTCCTTATACTCCTACTTTCTGCTTTTTTCTTTTTTTTTTAAAATCAGGTATGGATTGTGTGTTTTTTCAACAGCTTTTTCCATACCACCTGATAATGATATGGCTTTTCCTCCTAGACCTGATGGTAGATGTCTAATCAATGGATTTCATTTACATTAGCGCAACTTATATTTCCTCTGTGAAGGGCGCAGTGGTTTCTTTCTTTATACTAGATCTTGATGAGATGGTGCCTGATTGTAGCATTTGCTTTGTTTATACCTGAATGAAATTCTCCACTTCTTTCTTTCCTTTTCCTTTTGTCATTTTTGGATGGACTGATTGTAAAAGTCCTCCTTCCTCAATGAGGGAAGGTTTTCTGAGTTATGAGGATCGAGATGGAACCTAAGTGGGCCCAGCCAAAGAACTGGGGCTGCTGTATGTGTGCCTGCAGCATGGATGTCCAGAACTCAGTGTTTGGCTCATCCAATGAGTGTTACCTGCATTTAGCCTTGACCCTCAAGGAAAAAAGGAGACAATCCTTGCCCTCCTCTTCCTAGTCCATTCAAAGCCCTCCTCAAATAAAGTTTATAGCCAGGAACTAATTAGTGCATTTTTACCTTTCTTTGAAGGTCTCAACATGTGTACCAGTGGGAGTGCCTCTTCCTGTGAAGAGTGTCTAATGATCCACCCAAAATGTGCTTGGTGCTCCAAAGAGGTATGTGAGCGGGATGGGGAAGAGGGTAGGGGCAGGGAGGAGCCATGGGGTCAGGGAGGTACCACATGCCTCACACATTCTTTGTGCATCAAAGCGCATGCCTTCTGCTACTGCCTAGGATAGGATTATGACAAATCCAAGTAGATGAAATGGTAAGTTGGGTGTCTTGATAGCATTGAATGTCAATCTTGTTTTAGGGGAAAGGAGGCTTTCCTTCCCTCTCTTGTGTGTGGGAACCAGTTAGGACACTCTGGTAGTATTGTGTGATCTTTGGATAAGGATTCCAGATGACCCAAGATGTAAAGTGAGTGCGTGCATTGTTTAGCAAGTCAAAGCATGCCTTGGGTGGGTGGTGCTCCTGTAAAATAATCACTCTGCTTTAAAAGAAATAAAATTTTATAATAAGCTAAATATGAATGACCAGGGCCTCAGAGCATGAATTCAGGTTGCCTGAATTACAGGTTCACTGTGGAGAGGCAGTGTGAACTTTTGTAGTCACAGAACAAAAGAAGTCGTAAATCAATGCATCTCCCAGCGACTGGGAGAAGCAGAGCCTCAGCTGGGTGGTCATAGCACGGCAGAGAAACCTCTTCCACAGACTTCAGATGGTGGCTTGTAGCATTCTGAGTTTTAGGGTTGGTGGAGTTAGAGGTCTGCTAAACATAGGGGTGAATTCTTTACTAGTCATGAGAATATTAGGTCAGATATAAAAGTTATGGTAAATGTCTATTAAAGGGCCTAAAATAGCCCCAGATAATCTTGGCTTTCACCCTGCAACATTCCATTTCTCCCCTGTCACGGTAGTCTAGTCAGCCAAAGTTGAGGAGTCTGCAGAACCTTTAATATAGGCTTGGTTTCTTCAGAGAACTTGAGCTCGCAGTGTCCTGTTGATGCTGCCTGTCATCTTAGTGTGGCTCACCTGGGAATGAGTACTAGCAATTGACCTTTCTGGGATGATTTTGTTCCACGGTAACAAGGATGCATGTAGCCCAGTAGTAGGTGCTGGTCTGCCATGTGCAAAGGTCCCCAGCAATGGGATCCGCTGCTATTCCTGCAAGTACTTCAGGAAGGGCTACGAGTTTGGGTTGGTGTCAGACATGTTGCTGCCACAAGCAACGCAGATATCAGGGTTTGCCAGGGTAACTAGGAATGACAAGGCTCTAAGCTTCTTGTCTTTAGGCTGTACTGCCCATTGCCACATGGGCTCTCTAACACCTTTTCCCAGCCCTGAGCAAGTCCCTCTGGGGACAGACTATCTACAGTGGATGAGCCCTTCACCTCATTTGTGCTTGATTGTGGTGTCTTTGTTTTAAATGTTCTTTAAAACCTTGTTTGGTTCCCTAGGGATGGCATGGCAGATCCAAGTTCTGAGGCCCCTTCCTGCCCTTTCTCCTCTCAACATTTTTTTGCACTAGAAGGGACAGAACAAGGATCTCAGGGTTCCATCTGCCAAAGCCCCATGATTCCTGTACTCTTCCTACCCCTGCCAGGGCCTTTCCAACATTACCTTCCTATAACTAGTGGGCACCAGCTTTTAAGATGTGTACTGTGTGAAAGTTTACCTGATTTCCCCTCAGACAGGACTATCTGCTCTTCCATCCATCTGTCCACCTGTCTGTCTGTCCATCCATTTATTTGATATGAGAACGGAAGCTGCCTGTACTGAACTATTAGGACAGGGGCTTTATCTCTGTTGTATCCACAGTCCAGAAGGTGTCTAGCACACAGTAATTGCTCAGTACATATTAGGTGAAAGATCTCATTGCATAGCTATTTATTGCATTTGGACTCTTGACTCCTCATACTCTGTATCCCTTTTTTCAGCCTTTATAATCTCTCATGGGTGATTCGTTTTCACCCCTATTGCTACCTAAAAATCTTTGGCAGTACTAAACTGCCTTATTTGCCTTGACATTCTCAGTATCCGTCTGAGAATCTGGCTAGAATTCATTTTTGGTAAGAGGCCTGTTGTCTTTTCTCTCCTTGCTGAGACAAAATACCTGAGAGTATTTTGTTGAGTGGGAAAAGGTTTTTTTGAGTTTACTGTTAGTAGAGGTTTTAGTCCACAATTGGGTGGTTCCAAAGGAGGGTGGTGCATGGCAGAGGGGCAACAGTTCATGGTGGAATGGTGAAAATAATGGTAGCAAAATAACAGGCACTTTTAATAGCATCTTTGTGCCTTTTTTATCTTTTCCAGGGTATACAGGGCAGGTTGCACTCACACCCTAATCCTAGTACCCTTGAACCAGCACTGTACCATGAATCAATCCCAGCATCCCACATTCTAGATCCAGCCTCCTCAGAGAAAGACCCACCTGTGATCACATGAGGCTTTGGAGACATCTAAATGCAGCCATCACATTTGTTAAACAGACAACATTAGAAAGCCAGAGTTTGAATCTCAGCTTTGCCACAATTTACTCATTTCTCAGTCTATAAAATGAATGTGGCATGTCCCATTCCTGTACTGCTGGCATCGTGCTGCGAGGAGAGTGTACAGCAGCCAGGGTGGAGTGGGGCTGCTCGGCACCTGCGTCCCCACAGTGACCGAATTATCCAGGAAACTGCTGCTGGCGTCCATAGCATTTCCTGGTGAATTGTGACCAGTATCATAGGGGGAGGGCCTCCATTTGAGTTTCTTCCTTCTTGTACTAGTTCTCCCCAGTCTGACCTCCTGCTGTTGACGGTGAATTAGGGTTGTCCTAAGAAGTAGATCACTGGCCCATCCAGGTTCCCTGTGCCCCACTGGGTTCTCTCTCTGCTTAAGCTGAGCCACACTCTTGGCTGCAGAACTTCCTCTGATGCTGTCCTACCTTTCTTCCCCGTGGGGAGTTTCCTTCTGGGCAGGACTGTGCATCAGGGAGCTAGAGTTAGAGAGCCAGGAGTGGCTTTGACCCCCTGCTCCTTAGGATAAGTATAGCAGGTGCATTTGTAACCAACCACATCGTAGGAGGCATCCTAGGAGTGAGGGACAACAAAGAGCAGGCAATGGGAAGCCCATGGAGGACTGCTGTGTGGCCACCCAGTGGGGCCACATCCCATTCAGGGTCTCTGCCTATCTCTGTGGATCCCAGAGCACCGTCCACAGGGCTTACGCCAAGTGAACTTTCCCAGGGCACATGAGGGAACGTTGTGTGGATGCTCTCACAGCAAGGACCAGGGCCACCCACATTCCTTCTGTCACTATTTTCTGTCTAAACCTCAGCCCCATTGCTATACCTAACTACAGTGAGAACTGGAAGACCTGCTTAGCCATGTGTCAGGAATGACAGACAGTGATCAAGTGGACCAGCAGCCTTTGCTGTAGGCACACAGCCCAGTGTCACCTGCAGGAGGACATCTGGGGTCAGTGCCCCCAGAGAGGACAAAAAGCACACTACCAGGCCACCAAAGTCTTAACAGGAGGCATGGGTGAGGTGAAGCCACTAGTGTGGAGCTGAGTCCCTGCAGGAGAGCAGCAGGCCTGAGCAGTGTGGATGCCTGGGGGTACTTTGCTGCTGAGACCTGAGTGAGGCTGGATCCTAGGGAAGGAAGGGCACAGGAGGAGTGCACGGTGAGGAGGGAGGCAGAGAAAAGGCCAGGAAGCAGGACAGGCCTTCTAGGGAAGTTAGCGATGACTCTAGTGTTCTTTGAGCTGGGGAGGTCATGAGAAAAACCATTGTTGAGTGTAGCTCACAATAAAATACTGATTCTTTAAGAGAATTCTCTCTTTCCCTCTCTTCTAGTCCCCTCCCCTCCCCTCTCTGTTTTGGTCTTTTTTGAGACAAGGTCTTGCTATGCAGTTCAGGCTGGCCTTGAGCTCATTTTGTAGCCCAGGCTGGTTTTGAATGAAATGATCCTCCTGCCTCAGCCTCCTGAATGCTGGGATTACAGACATGTGCCAAGAACATTACTTTGTACTTGGACCAAATGAACAGAATGACCTTGGCCCAGTGCAGATGCCTCCTAGACATTGGTGAATTGAATGAGCTGACTGAAAGCTGGCAGAGGGACTTTTGTCCCTCAGGCACAGAGTGTGCATGGCACATGATGCCTTCTTGGGTTTGTCGCTTGTAGCCTTCCCTTCAGGCCCACACGGGCTCTGCCAGGCGGCAGCAGTATACCTGGACCTCTGTATGCAGTGAGAGGTGGCCAGCTCCTGTGGTACCCACTTCCCATCTTGGCTGTCCATCCTGAGATGCCCACCCTTCTACTGTCTCTCTTCCACCCTGTTTTAAAACACACAGAAATTTGTCCTTTACCTAAGATACCTGTAACAGCCTCTGGATCTGGTTGGAGTTCCAGTGTTAGCAGCATTTGGCCGGTGGGCTCACAGAAGAATCTGAATGCATAGACCTTCATGACACACTGCTAAGTTGCCCTGAACACTCTGGGGAAAGAGATTTCTTTTTTTTTTTGCAGTACCAGGGATTAAACTCAGGGCCTTGCACTTGCCAGGCAAGTGCTTATTCTGTTGAGCTATCTTCCCAGCCCAAGAGATTTTTTTTTTTTTTAATGTGTGGCACAAACCAGTTTCGATTTTTTATTTTGAGATGGGATCTCCCTAAGTCTCTTAAGTTGTTCAGGCTGGGCTGAAACTTGTGATCCTCTTGGCTCTGCCTCCCAGAGTGCCGGAATTACAATGTGAATACAGTTCCTGACCAAGAAGAGGATTTTAATTAGCAGCACACACAGGGAGGTAGGTGTTATCATGGTATAAAAAGTTGCAACTGCATGGTATATAATAGGTTCAAATACCAGTGTTGGAGAAAACTAAAGCTACATAGTCGGGCACACTTCCCTTCCTTTCTTTTGCCATTACAGTGTTAAAAGCTACCAGGGTAGCTGGACACAGTGTAAATTGGAACCCAGCACGGGCAATTCAGCAATGTAGTAAAGCACTGACTCAAAATAAAAATAAAAAAGATGGAGGATTTAACTTGGTGAGAGGGCCCTGGGTTCAATGTTCTCTACACCAAAAGAGGGAGAGAAAAGCTATCATGGATGCTTCAAATTGCTGTGCTCGTCCTGTTCTTGGCCTCATGGGCCTGTCTGTTTCCTGCAGAGTCTGATGAGGACATTTCTGGAGACCCGGAGCACTCTTTCATACACTGAAAATCCTTGCCCATCCACAGCACTAGTGGCCCCCGGGCAGTCACACTGTGGCTATTAGAAGCCAGCTCTGCAGCTTGTGTCCACTTGTCCTTGATGAGGCTGATTTTTCTTCCTTGTTTTTATACCAGAATAAGACTCAGGACCTTGCACTTGCCAGGCAGACGCTTGTCCATATTGAAAGGAAAAACCTAGCCTTTCCCTAGGAGCCCACCCTGTACCTATGCTTTGTAGCAAGAGGCTGTGCCTCAAGTTGGTAGGTGGCGGGAAGATTTTTGCAGCCGGAGCAACAGAAAAATGCTACACTGAGAGGCAGGGAGTCTGGCCTGGGCATTTCCTGCTGTGGAATCTGCAGGAGCCTTGCTGAGAAGCAGATGATACAAAGCACCAAGCTCAAGCCCCGGCCACCAGGGCCAGACCACTTTAGCTTCTTGGATGGCCTGAGGCCTGTGGACCTCTGGGTTCTGTGGAGGAGGGCTAAAGCCTGAGATATGCTTGGAATATTCTGAGTTTCACCGTTTGGCAGAAAGCCAGCATCAAGTCTCTGGGGCCTGCAGCTCCTAGGACATTTCAGGTCCAGTTGGCATGGGAGGAGGATTTTCTTCATCGTGAATTTTTCTCAGGGTTTATAATTAGAGGCATCTGCATCCTTTGACTGTGGAGTTTAGAAATTTGGCTAGTGAGGCAGTCTCTTGATTTATATTATTCACGCACTTAGAAGCATCAGAAGACATGCCCTTGGTCTCTGTGATTTTGATTTCTTCTTTTGAAATAGGCACTTGTCCTTTTTTAGAGTTAAACTACCTAGAAAGGAGCTCAGAGAAGGGGGAGTTGCTCTTGGGCATGGGGTTGATACTCCCTGCAGGGGTCTGTCCCTTCCCTTCTGTGTCCCTTTCCTTCCCAATACCTGAGGTCAGTTGTGGCTGTTTTTGGATTATGCCAGAGATATCCATATCTGGAGAGGCCCCTGTGAGGTAGCTGCCTTTCTCCTCAAGCCCTTCAGGTACAACATGCCCATAATGCCTTTGCTGGTGACCCAGAGGTCCCAGAGCTGGGACAGTGGCCAGCCTATCCTGGGCCTTCAAACAGTTGGACTATGTGAACTGAAGAAGGTAGCACCCCGGCAGTGGAGATGGGTGGCACTGAGGCGAAGCCGCATAGTCTGAGTGTGTTCTGGGTTGTCCTTTGCTGTCTGTAAAGCAGGAGTTGCTGAAAGGGGACTTCCTTGTGCTGGCATATTGATGACTTGCCTGGCACTTCTGACATCTGAAGTTGCAGCTGCCACATGACCAATGATGGCTCTTAGACTGGTGTCCAGGTAACAGTGTAAGAGTCCATGATCCTTGCCATTGGTACAGCCAGCTTCAAGGAAGCCTGGTGTCTCAGAGCTGCAGAGGGCTCTGTTGCCAATACCAGGAGGGTGAGAAGTCCCTGTACTAGGAGAGAGCAGTTGGGAGCCGAGCAGATACACCATCACCAAGGCTGTCACTGGCATGGACCTTGCTGCCTCAGTCCTCCAGTCTCTGAAGCATTATATGGACTTTAGAGGCCTAGTAGGTGGCCCTTCAGGGACTGGGAGCGCTATCCAAAATCCTGTTGAAATCCCAGCTACTCGAGAAGCTGAGGTGAGAGGATTGTAAGTTCTAGGTCAGCCTTAGCAGTTTAGGCCCTGTCTTTAAATATTTAAATAAACAAACAGTTTTAAATGACTGGAGTTGGCTGGGTGTGGTGGCTCATGCCCATTATTCCAGCACTTGGAAGGCTGAGGCAGGAGTATTGCTGAGAGTTCAAGACCAGGCTGGGCCACAGAGTTGATGGGCCAGGGATATAGCTTAGAGGCACAGTGCTTCCCTGAGCTACAAAGTGAGTTCCAGGTTAAGCTGGGTTGCACAGTGAAACAACCTTAAAAATAAAAATAAAAAAAGGACTAGAGTTAGGTCAGTGGTAGAGCACTTGTCTAGCATATGCAAGGCCCTGGGTTTAAGCCACAGCACTGGGAGTAGGGTGGGTAGTGGATCCCACTGAGCAGGCTGTATGAGAAGCTTGGGTGAACATCTCTGCTATGTATTGTTTCTCATATGGGAAGCTGTGTGATATTTGAGTTGTGTGCTTGACTTACTTAGTGGTATAAAGTTCTCAGATTGTATCCATTTATCCATTAATGCCTCAAGTTTATCTTTTTTGGCAGCATAGTACTTCATTGTGTATAAACACATTGTCCTTATCCATTCTTCTGTTTGTTGATGGACATGTGCTGTTTCTAAGATCCAGCTGTATGAACTGTGCTGCTCTCACATTATGGGTGTATGTCCTTGTAATAGGACTTTAATTCTTTTGGGAAGATACCTAGTAGTGGAATAGCTAGATCGAATGAAATTTCTGTTTTTAGTTTTTTGAGGAGTCTCCACACTGACTTGCATGGTGTACTAATTTACATTCTCAACAGTGTAGTAGAATTCCTTTCTTCCCTACATCCTCACCAGCATTTGTTCTTAGTCTTTTGACGATGCCATTTTTTATGGAGTAAGATGCTATTTCTGTAGTTTTAATTTGCATTTCTCCGATGGGCAGAGATGGTGAGCATTGTTGCATGTATTTATTGGCCATTTGTACTTCTGAGAGGTATCTGTTCATCTCAGCTGCTCACTTTTTTGATTGGATCTTTTACCTTGTGGGAGAGTCTAATTTTTTTGAGTTTTTTATTTTAAAGAGAATAAAAATTAATAAAAAAAATTATAAATGACACAGAATTTCAAAAACCAAGATGAAATGAATTCAGCAATGGTTGTTATATTGCATATTGTTGTCTTAAAAGTATTGTCTGCTTGGTGTAAGTGCCTGAAAGTAAATAAAGTCTGAAAGGAATAGTAGGTATGTGGAAAGGAGCTGCTCAAAAGGAAGAACAGACGGGACGATGGAGAAGAGAGGGGAGGGGAGGAGAGGAGAGAAGAATATATATGTGTGTATATGTGTATGTGTGTATATATAGTACACATACACACACACACACACACACACAATAGTTAAGATACGTGTAGTACAATATTGGCTTATTGTAAATAACAGTTTATATATTCTTGAGGCAGGTGTCCTCTGTCCATATGGAATAGCTGACAATTTTTTCCCCATTCTGTGGGTTGTCTCTTCACTCTGTGGTTTCTTTTGCTGTGCAGATTCTTAATTTGATGTTATCCCATTTTTTTGATTCTAAGTATTATGTCTTTTGCTGTGCAGATTCTTAATTTGATGTTATCCTATTTTTTTGATTCTAAGTATTATTTCTTTGCCATTGGGGTTCCACTCATAAAATCTTTCCCTACATCTATATCTTCAAGAATTGTACCTGTTTTATTTTCAGGCAGATTAGTGTTTCTGTTTTAATATTTAGATGTTTGATCGATTCTGATTTTAGTTTAGTGCATGGTGTGAGATGTGGATTTACACCAGTGGTGGGAATCTGTGGCCATCGTGCCACAGCCGGCTGCTTGAATCCTTGAAAGCTCTGCAGAATTCGCCGTCACTGGCCTGGACTCAGACTTCTGCATGTGGGCATCCATTTTCCTGAGCACTGTTCATTAAAGAGGCCTTCTTTCTTCCAGTGTATCTGCCTGAGTTGTTCTGTTTTCTTCCATTGATCCATAAAGCTGTTTGTGTGGCAGTACCATGCTGTTTTAATCAGTCTTCAAGTACGGGATTGTGATATTACCTGCTTTGCCTTTGTTACCCAGAATTGCTTTTGTTATTCTCAGCCTCTTTTGACTCTGTACAAATTTTAGAATTGTTTTTTATAGTTCTGTGAGAAATGATGATGGCATTTTGATTGGGATTGCATTAATTCTGTGTAGCTTTAGTGGAAGTACTGTGTAGCTGTTCTCATTATGTGGGTTCTTCCTATTCAGGAAGGGAGATATTTTTCTATTTTCTGATGCCCTTTGTTTCCTTTTTCAGTCTGATGTGATTTTTACTGTTGGGGTCTTTCATTTCCTTAATTAGGTTAATACCTAACCTAATTTCCTTAGTTAGGTTAATCTTTATTTATTTATTTTTGATGCTATTGTGAATGGTGTTTTCCTACTTGCTTTTTCAGTGAACTTATTGTTAGTGTGTAGGAATACTATTGATTTTTTGTGTGTTATTTTATATTCTGCTACACTGCTGAATTTTGATGATCAATTCTGGGTGTCTTTTGGCTGAGTTTTGGGGCCTTGTAAGTAAAAGATCATGCCATACACAAATATGGTGGTACCTTGAATTCAGCCTTTCTTGTCTGTAATCCTTTTTCTTTCTCTTAATTGATTGCTCTACCTAATGTTTTGAGGACTGTATTAAAACCACAGTGGCGATGATTTTTAGGTGTCAGATTTTGCAAAGATTCTAAGGGCTTCAGTCCGGGACTGTGGAGATCCTGGTAAGGGTGCATTCCTCTGAGTCTGTAGTCCTGCCTGCTGGATTGTGGCAGTCCAGGGACACTGACTCACCTGAGGCTTTCTGGTGAAGTGCCATGGAGGGAAGAGAAGAAATTGCTGTCCTAACTTCTCCAGCCACAGTGAGAGCTACACAGCCCAGGGCCAGCGTCCAGCCAGCTGGAAGGAAGGGTCGCATTCTCCACAACTCCAAGGACAGGGTGTTTGAAAGGAGCCTGGGCTTATTTTGCCACTCAAAACTTCTTTTCCTGAGAGTTACCCACATGTCCAGGCACCATATTATAAGAAAGTAGATGGTTTTACTTTAAAATCAATGCCTCAAACTTAGGGAGTTCTAAATTAGGTTGAGTTGTTCAGTTGTTTAGCTTTCTCCAAAATCCAAGGTAAGGCCATAAAGATAGCTCCTATCAGTAGACTCATCATGTAAGCTACAGTACAGATGAAAACAAAAAATGTTTGATTCCTTTGCTCTAATATCTCATTTTTAATTTTTTGTTTTGAATCCTAATGCAGCTATAATCTGTTTTCTGTTTTGTTTTGTTTTTTTTCTTAGTATAAATCTTTTGGAATTTGTGCTTGGTCTTCGTCAAATACTTATCATGATTATATTGAAATACTGTGGCACATTTTTCTTGTATTTAGGGATTTAGGCGTATGAGCTCAGGAGAGTGGGATGCAATCACTGATGCTGTGGTGTGTGTTTTCTTAGAGATCGTCCCCTTTCTTTCCACTGTTGCCCTTGACCCACTTCAGGGAGTGGGTGCCTGAGTTGTGGGTTCCATTTGTGCTGCTGTGTTGTCCTTGATAACTGGCTCTGCAGGACTCGGTGTGTGTAAAATCTGATGCATGAACTCGAAAGTTCAAAAATGCACTCTTCAGTGCCTTAACAAAGACCATATATCTTTAAAAGTAATTTTAGCTGAGCATGGTGGTGTATGCCTGCACTTCTAGTTACTGGGGAGGCTGGGGCAGAAGGATCTCAAATTTGAGGCCAGCCTAGAACTTAGTGAGACCTTGTCTTAAAATAAAAAAAGAAAAGAAAAATGTGTTGGCAGGTAGCTCAGTGGTAGAGCATCCTTGGATTAAATTCCTACTACTTCACACATATATATGTGTGTATAAATTATCTGCATGAAGTTTGACTATTTCAGTTTCTTTGGCTGGTGAAATGAACAGAACATTTGACTATTAAAATGTGAAACCAAGCTTTTTTTCCCCCTTTTTCTTTCTTCTGATGCTACTAGGGATTGAATCAAAAGCCTTCACACTGGGCCACACACCCCTTCAAGCCACCCTTTTAGTATGTTTTATTTTGAAACATAGTCTGGCTAAATTGCCTATGCTGGGCTCAGATTTGTAATCCTCTTGCCTCAGTCTGCTGTAGTGCCAGGATTACAGGTATGAACCATCATATCCAGCTAAAACTGGACATTTATAGGAAGTACTTGTGGTTTACAAATCTTTCTCATCCAGCACCTGAAGCATTTGGGATGGGGATTATCAGTGTCTCCAGTTTCAGCAGTGCAAATGGAATGTGAAGACATGTGGGACAGAAGCCCTGACAGCTCCTGCCTGTGCCTCTTTTTCCACCCAGGTCTTTGGTAGTTCACGGTCAGTCACCTCCCGGTGTGACCTGAGGGTGAACCTCCTCCAGAACGGCTGTGGTGGTGAGATCGAGAGTCCGGCCAGCAGCGCGCAGGTCCTGCGCAGCCTGCCTCTCAGCAGCAAGGGCTCCAGTGCCGCAGGCACAGATGCCATTCAGATGGCTCCACAGGAGGTGGCCGTGGACCTCCGGCCTGGTGAGTCACCCTTAGGATGGGCTGGCCAGTCTGGGTTTAGGGAGGCCCATGGTGAGCATGGGGAGCAGAGGCTCCAAACCTGGGAGACAGAGCACAGCCATCTGTGTGTGGATCTTTGCTGTCTTTGAAAAGTGTGGGAGAATTAATATAACATAAAATTTACCATTGTAACCTCCTGTGTATGTTACTGGGCCTCAGGCTCTATCCCTGAGCTACATCCACACTTTTTTTTTTTTTTTTTTTTTTTGGTTTATTGAGACTGGGTCTTGTTATATAGTGCAGGCCGACCTTACGCTCACTATATAATAAACCAGGCTGGCCTCAAATTTGTAGTGATCCTGCCTCAGCCTTCTGAGTGCTGGGATTATAGGTGTGCATTATTGCACCTAGCTTTCCAGGCTGGTGTTGAACTGGTAATTCTCCTAAGTTAGCCCCTGCATCCCTGTGGCTGGGCTTACAGCTGGGCACTGCTGCATCAGGCTCATGCTGACCATTTTATGCAGACAGTGTGGTTTACTATCTTGTGCATCATCGCCATTCTGTAGTTCCAGAACTTCTTCATCCAAACAGGAACTGTTGCCTGCGTTGGTGGTATAGTGGTGAGCATAGCTGCCTTCCAAACAGGAACTGTCTATTGGGCAGCTGCTGCTTGTTCCCTCTTCTCACCAGCCTGACAGCCTGTCTCCCACTCCATCTCTGAGCTTGACTGTCCTGGGTGCTTCTTGTAAGCAAATTGGTGCAATCATTTGTTTGTGTCATTTTGCATAACATTGTCAAGGTTTGGCCCTATTGTAGCAGGTGGCAGATTTCCCTTTCTTAAAGCAGAATGATATTCCACTGTAGTATTCCCCACATTTATTTATCTACTCATTCAGGATGGACATTTGGGCTCTTTACACCTGTGTGAGTAGTGTTACTGTTTTTTTTTTTCTTTTTCTGGGAGAATGCTGGTGAATTTATTCCCTAGTTAATTTAATTTGTTCCAGAAAAGTATTGCACCTTAGAAAAAGTATTTCTCACTGTCAGCAACATCCTTTTGACTCAGTGGCGTTTTGAAGGGACAGACTTTTACAGTAGGGACATTTTGTTCTGTGATCCCTGAGCCCTTGCAAGCCTAAGAACCTAACAAGTTCTGTACACCTGCTAAGTGCCAAAGGCTAGGCCTACTCTGAGGGAGCTGGAAGAGGGAGCTGGAATCGCAGCAGCATGGGGAAACCACCTGCTGAGGCCTCTCAGTCAGTACATAGCAGATCTGTATCTTTCC
Source organism: Ctenomys sociabilis (assembly GCA_004027165.1). Lineage (NCBI taxonomy): Eukaryota > Metazoa > Chordata > Mammalia > Rodentia > Ctenomyidae > Ctenomys > Ctenomys sociabilis. Next base: position 61,799 of record PVKA01009129.1, read on the forward strand.
CAGGCCTCTGTGCCTACAGCCATGGTTGTGGAGGCTCTGTCAAGGCTGGATCCCCATGTGGTGATGTTGGAAAGGATCGTACTGTTGGGGGAGAGGCTGATCTTTCCAAATCCCTTTTTCTTTTTTGCGGGGGGCTCGTTTTTTTTGGCTTGTTCAGAGGTTTTTATGAGGCTCGATACAGAAGAACTTTAAAAAGGTTAAAAATGCTATTTTGAAAGACTCATGTCCAAAGCTTCTAGGAACAAGTGTGAATCGGGCAGCCTGGTGCCCCAGAAGTGGGCTTGGTGCAGTGGTGCACATGGTGACACTCAGCAAAGCCTATTGTAGCTATTATTCTAACTGACTTTTGTTTTTTTGTAATGCTGGGTATTGAACCTAGAGCCTTTGTGCAGAGTGACATTCCCAAACTTTTTTTTTTTAATTCTTTTGTGACAAGGTCTCACTAAACTGCTGAGTGGCCCAGGGTAGGCTCTAACTTGTGATCTTTTCTTTCTTTTTTTGGCAGAACCAGGGATTGAACTCAGGCCCTTGCACTTGCCAGGCAAACACTTATTCTACTGAGCCATCTCCCCAGAGCACTTGTGATCTTCTTCCCTCAGCTTCCCAGAGTGCTGGGAATTCAGGTGTGCACCACCATGCCTGGTTTACTGTGTTTCCGTACCATGTGTTTTTTTGGAATGAGCTATCATGTATTCAATGAATATTTGATATTGCCTCAAAACTAGGAAACCAAAGAAGAGTGTAAGTAGACTGCACCAGATAGAAAAACACAAACTGCTAGATCATCTGCTCAGGGATTAGAGCTGAAGGTAGGATTTTACAAATCTCCTCACCATGTGTGGCACTCAGCTGCTTGGTGCAGTGAGCAGCAGGCTGAGAGGAGGCAGAAGCCCTCTGTTCCTATAGTTACTGGAATAGCCACCAGCTGATGTCAGTTCTGTGTCTCCCTTCTTATCAAATTAATAGTAGAGCAATAGTTTAAAAAGAAATTTTAGAAAAACCATCCACCTTACATTATTGTTCATATTTTTTACTCTACCCTGTCTCTATTTACAAGTGTTCATATTTTCCATTTATCTATAATTATAACTTGTTTATACTTATGTGCTGTTCTCCTTCAATGATCTTTGAAAATAAGGACACAATTCACACTCCTGAAGGGTTTATAGGTTTGGTCATCATCCTGGGAGGTTTCTGGCTTGCATTTCTGGAGCTCTGAATCTAGAAGACTCACAGAGGCTATAGGGTTCTCTTTAGGAAATCCGAATGTTCTGTGACAGCCGTCCTCATCTCGGGGGATTTAGTTGAAGAAAGAGGTGGATGTCACACAGAGACAGTGTTAATGTGTGACTGTGAGCAGAGAGGCCACGTGCTTTCATTGTCAATTGAATGGCTTTTAAAACAGCCTCACAGAAGAGCCAAGGAAGTAGTTGGATCAACAGCAGGTTTCTGCACATAGAGCTCAGAGCTCAATGTATGCTACATTCTCATTGCATTTCCAGCTCAGTGTTGTGATACTTTATCATATTGGAAATAATGTGGACAGCACAGTCCTGTGTTTATGTAAAATGTGAGTGCTCTGTGCAGGGCTGGCCTTGCAAGGCAAGGAGCCCAGTGCTAGGAGGTTGAGGTGATAGGGTAGAGGTGGCTGCCCTGTGAAGGCACCCAAGCCATGAGGATATTCAGTCTGAAGAGGTGAAGACCAGGCAAAAGCTAATGAAAATAAGAATTCCTTTATCCCAGTGTGGTGGCACATGCCTGTAATCCCAGCACTCAGCAGGCTGAGGCAGATTGCCGTGAGTGCAAGGCCGAGTTGGATTACTTGGTGGGTTCAAAGCTAACCTGAACTATATAACAAGACTCACTCAAAAAAGAGTGAAACTCCCCACTCAAAAAAGAATTCCTAAGATTCCAGAACCACTGTGAATATGTTTCTAAGTACAGAGATGTGTGTGTGTGTGTGTGTGCGCGCTGCTGTGGGTGGAATCTAGACCTGCCCCATATCAGGTAACTGCTCTACCACTGAGCTCTGTCTCCAGCTTTTCAGTATGGAAACATTTGAAACCAATAATGTCCAGTAACATTTTGAAAATGTAAGTTTAATATTTATGGGGAGGGATTCTGGAAAATCTGATTGTTCGAGTGAAGGAAGGAATGGCATGCCGCCCTCAGCAAAGTTTTCTGTGCACGTTCACTATGGTGAAGCACCCCTTCCCCATTTTTGAGGAGGGCTCTCAGGTGTGTAGGGACTGGTTTTTCCATTTGTACTTGCAGAAATCTCTCAATGCCTTCCTGTCGCCCTGCCCCTGTGCTCCATAATAGCTATTTGTTGAGTGAAATATAACACTTTGCCAGCCATATACAAGCCTCAGCATAGCATGAAAGACACTTCTCAAAGGCCAGGTTATTGTTCCAGGATAAGTCTGAAGGAGAAGGGGAGAGAGAGAGGGAAGAAAGGAGGGAGGGAGGGAACAGAGGCAGGCATTCTTCTTTAAACAGAATTCTTTAATTTTTAAAACAAATTGAGATATAATTCATATATTATAAATTCTGCTGCTGTAAAGTGATTCTTGGGGCTGGAGAGATGGCTCAGTGGAATAAGCGCTTCCCTGGCAAGTGCAAGGGCCTGAGTTCGATCCCTGGTTCCACCAAAAAAAAAAAAAAAAAAAAGTGGTTCTTGCTGATCCTGGCTGCATATGCCTTTTTGGTCCTGTCCCCGAGGAGCACTGAGATGCCAACTGAGACTGGGCGTGGTGGCACACACCTGTAATCCCAGCACTTAGGAAGCTGAAAACCCAAAAATCATTGTGAGTTCAATCTGTGTAGTGAGACCCTGTAGACCCTGTACTGAATACATTTTTAAAAAAATTTTTCCCAAATACATTGTATTTAGGAAATTATATAAATATTACCACTATCTTATTCCACTATCTTTTTGTTATTCAATAAAGAAACCCAGTACCCAGTAACAGTTGTTCTTTATCCTACTACCCCCTCCCTCACCTTCCTTATTCAACCACTGGCAGATACTAATCCCTTTAGCAGCTCTGTGATTTTGCCTATATGTCATGTATGTGTGTCCACGTGTCCATGCAGTCATCTGTTTTGTTGAATGTATTTCATCCATTTTTATAACCACATAGTATTTCATTTTGCACGTACATTTCAGTTGATGGACATTTAGGCTGTTTCTGCTTAGTATAATTATGAACGTTCATGTACAGGTTTTTATGAGGACATGTGTTTTCAATAATCTTGAATATATAGCTAGGAGTGGAATTACTGAATCATATAGTAATTCTATATTTAACTTTTTGAGGAACTGCCAAATTTTAAGGAAGACTTTGTATAAAAACAGGATTGTGTTTTACATTTTATTTCAATACTGGAAACTATGTCAGGGTGAGAACTTTTTAAAAAAAAATCCCCAATAACAGGCATAAAATCCTTAAGATAAGACATACATTTTAAAATATCACTGAGATGGTCAAAAGCTAGCTGTGGTTTTGAAATACTGGGATAATTAGAAAGCATTTCTTCAAATCATTATTTGCTTTGATCCCTGAGCCTCTTAAAATGACCTTTGATTGTTAGCTTTTTTTTTTTTTTCCATTTTAAACTTCCTTCTGAAATAATTTTGGACTCACAGGGATAGTGATAGAGATTCTCCACATATTCTTCTCAGCTGTTCCCAGTGGTAATGGTGGAGGTAACCAGAGAATGTTCTCAAGGCCAGGAAATTGACATTGGTCAGTAGCATTGGACAAACTACCTGGGATTGGCCACTTTTGAGATGCGTTTTGATGAGCCCCAGTAAGGGCTTTTCTTCCCATTCCTAGGGAGGGTCCTGGACCCACCCTGCTCACAGAGGTGAAGGAGTTCTTGATGGACGCTTGAAGAGTTCTTTTTAAGCAAACTATAGACCTAGAGTTTGATGCTTGGAGACAAACACTACGGAGGCCACTGTGTCAGATGACTTCTTCCCTGACATCTTTTAAAAAAAGAATTTTTAAAAATCCTTCATTTATTTATGTATTTGGTACAGGGTCTTGCTACACAGTTCAGACTCATAGTGATCCTCCTGTCTTAGCCTCCCCAGTGCTGGGATTACAGGTATGTGCCATCACACCCAATTTCAATGGCATGCCCAGGATTCTAGGGTTGGTATGGCATGCAGTACTGGGGATCAAACCCCACTCCTTGGCGTATACAAGACAGGTGCTTAGACTGCCGAGCTCTCTCCCTGTCCCTTCCCTGACATCTTGACATCTGTAGTATTCTGAGGTTGGTGGGGAGTGCAGGCCCACCCACAGTCTGTGTAGATGAGGGCAGCAGTTCTGTGGTGCTGGGTCTGGATTTAATCTCAGGATATGAAATGCCCCTTTCTGCAGCTCACAGAGGAGCTGTGAGTTCATTTTCAAAGGTGGGCACCAGGACCGGACCCTAAGTCCCTCATCAGCTGTGTGGCACAGGTGATTTCTGTTTCCTTCAGTTTCTTGCACTGAAAGGTAATTCTAGGTAATCAAAATCCACTCAATTATTTGGGAATAACAAAACTTTATCTGTAGAAAACTACTTTGTTTGACCTACTTTGTATTTTTAAAAAAATGAGTTTTAAAACATTTCTGCTGGAATTCTCTAGAAATGTCATCTGATACATGTCCCTAAGAAAAAAGTTAACCTTTTACTTTTTACTGAAGGGAGAGCAGAGAGAAGCAAAGATTATAGATACATTTCAGGTTGACTGCTAGTTGATACTTGATTTCAACAGGAGAAACTGCACTTAATTGCTGAGCAGTGGCAGAAATTCTGTGTAAACTGTAGCCAGAGCTGGGTGCTTTGAAATAGAAACCAGGGGGCATGAGAGGGGCTCTTGTGGGTGCCTCATCCTTCCAGGGGCAGGGGACCTGCTGTGCTGTGGAGTCTGCTTTATCCTGTTTCTCTGATCCCACTGCTGGCCCGAGGCCAGGATTATGTGGAACAGCTCCAGAAAGAAGAGGTACGAGCCTGCAGGGGTCTTAGGTTGGGAGGGAGGCAGCAGGGAAGGACAGATCCAGGCTGGAGGTCTGAGGTGGTGCTGCTACAAAGGGACAGATGGGCCCTGCTGGTGGAGGTGGGAAGGGTTGTGTACCTCACCGGGTCTGTGTGAGGAGTCAGGTTCAAAGTTCCAGGTAGTGTGGGAAGCTGCTGGCTGGAAAGGGTGGCCGGGAGGGGTATGTGAGAGCAGGTGTGGTTCTGGAAGTTGTCCATGATGGAAAAGGTGCCCGGGCCTTCTCCCTGCCTGCCAGGCTATTAACGCTGGAGGCTCCCCTGCTGGGAGTCAGGGTGCTGGCCACCCACGCTGGGTCCATTCCCTGAAACCTGCTGACCAAATGCTCTGCTTTGCCAATGCCCATTTGGAAGTTCCTGTCAACTTAAAGCCCACTTTCATAAAAGTGCTAGCAAACCCTCCTCCTGAGCATGAATGATACTATCTTCAATCTTCTGTCCTTCCCTTTCTGGAGAATGGGAAAAGTACTCTTTTTCAACATGTGGAGCCCATGTGTGTGTGTGTGTGTGCATATGTTTTCTTGGTGATCAAGTTCTCTTAGAATTTAATACCAGGAGATTTCTCACTTTTGGGCTAGGGACAAGGCCAGGCGTTATGTGTTCGCTTCTCAAGCATGTGGTTCTGGGTTCAACCTTCAACATTGAAAAGTAAAGAAAAGGAAGAAAACAATTTCTCATTTCTTAGCAGATAACCCTCGCAGCAGAAGAACATATGTATTATATCTTATTTCCCTCTGCCTTAGGTCTGGAATATTTAAAGTTAAACATGTCCAAGACTATAGCTAGCCAAACTCAAGTTTCTGGCAGAATTTTCTTTCTTATTATCCCTATAGGAAATTGTTTTAATAGTTGACTTCTTGTGGAATTGAGTTATGTATCATATGTATATCTCATTTAATCTCACACTAACTAGTGTCTTCCTCCTTTACTGAAGCAGAAACCGAGCAGCAAGTATAGAGGAGCCTGGGATCTTCTATGTCTTCAGTAACCAGGCTGGATTTGAAACCCAGCTCTCCTGTTTCTAAGCCTAGGATTGCTTCTGTTCTGAGGGTGCTTCCTGGCCTCTGAATCTGAGCCAGTGAACCCCCCATCCTGTGCCCAAGACACCCATATGTTAGTAATTCATTGTCCACAGAAAGGTAGAAGTGGATTCTGAATGAAAGAAGGTGCAGCGAGAAGCTTTGGAGGAAAGTAGGCTGATACTGGAAAATGCGGAGGCCCTACAAAGCTCATGGAGTTGAGTGGAAGAGTTGTGATTGGCAAGTTTATTCCTCTCTGGGTCTGTGGGGCTTGCACAGCTCAAGGCAGTTCTGCTGGCCTGAATCCCCCCTTCCCCACCTCTCCCACACCTCCATTGCAACTTGGCATCCAAAGGGCCCTGTCTGCCTGATCCGAGCCAGAGACACACAGCAGTAGTCCAGTGCTCATTCTGGAAGAAATCTTGAACATTCTTCTACTTGAGTCAGATGCTGATGATTTTTAAAGACAGGCTTGTACCAACCAGCAACTCAGAGGACGTCAGTCTAGAGGCAGCTCAATAATACAAAAACAAGTCAGGGAGGAATACTTAGAGCTGCCACTGTAGTAATGCACATAGTAATTATAATAATTGTGCTTCATGTGTGCAAGCCTTTATCACCACAGAGCACTTCCTTCCCATACAAGTATGTGCAGTTTCAGTCAGTGCAATGGGCACTGTTGCTATTTGTATTTCTTATTTAAAGAAATAGGCTCAGGTTGCACCTCTGATGGAGGGACAGAGCTGCAACTTGAACTAAAATCTTTTGATCACTGGATTCCTCCTGGTCCAGATCGTGAAATGTGCCTGTCTGCTGTGAGAGAAGAGCACAGAGGACTTAGTTCTCTGTCCTGCAGGAGCCCTGAAGCCTTCTCTCCCTGGCTGTCAGCTGAAGGCTAACAATCCTTCTTGAGGTTGTGGCTGTGGCCAGTCAGGAGCAGAGCTGTTGATCCCGTCAAGGCCAGCCCACTTAGGCTGGTGCAGCTGTAAATAGAGAAGACAGAACATGGTCAGCTCTGCTCTGAATGAACAAGATATGTGTTGGTGCTCGGAAGAGGATAGTAAGTCCAGGGTAGACTGAATTAGTGGTGTGAATTGAATCCTGAAGTTGGTTCTAAGTGATTCACTTGCTGAAATTATGAAATGATTTTAGGAAGCATTTCCCCTATGCGGGTCTGCCAGCAATTGAGCCCATCTGACTTGAGCCCTTCTGTAAACCCGGGGGTAGCAGAAGCACAACTCTCAGATATGGCTATATGTCCTGTCTTCTTCCTTTGAACTAGTTCTCTTTGGTACAGAGTCTCACTGTGCATCTTGGACTCATAGTGATCCTCCTGTTTTCAGCCTCACCAATGCAGTATTACAGGGATGTACCACTATGCCCAGGCTCAGAGGCTGGCTCAGTGTGCTCAGGGGGAGGCCCACTGTGGCGTGTGGGGCCAGGAGTCCAACTTCAGTTCCTGAACTTGCCTAAACAGGCATTTAGTCCGCTGAGCTGTCTCGCAGATCTGCTTTTCTTTTTCTGCTCTTTTCATATTACTATTTTTTTTCTCTTCACTTTTCATTCTTAAAAAAAAATGAAACTAAAATTTATACTCCATCTTCCTGTGGTTACTATATTTATGCATTTATTTTTTCTCTTTAAGAGGTATTGAATGTTGAACCCAGGGCCCTCACAATGAGCTGCAGCTTCAGCCTCTTTTTAATTTTTTTTTTGCAGGACTTGGTTTCCCTGAATTGCTAAAGAGCCCAGAAAGGGCTCAAACTTGTGATCTTGCTTCCTTATCTCTCAGGGTACAGGATTGCAAATGTATGCCACTGCATCTAGTTGATACATGTAATTTATTTCCTTTTCTTCCTCCCCCCCTTCTT
>PVKA01009130.1:0-69733 GCA_004027165.1 Ctenomys sociabilis
ATTAGGAAAATGGAAAGGGAACAAATTAGCACCTTAATGTTGCACCTCCGACAACTAGAAAAAGAAGAGCAAACAAAACCCAGAGCACAAAGACGGGAAGAAATCATAAAGATTAGAGCAGAAATTAACTCAATTGAGATGAAAAAAACAGTTCAAAGAATCCACAAAACAAAAAGCTGGTTCTTTGAAAAACTAAATACAGTTGATAAGCCTCTTGCCAACCTCATCAAAAAGAGGCAAAAGAAAATTCAAGTACAAGCGATAAGGAATGAAAAGGGTGAAATCACCACAGACCCACTGGAAATTCAGAAGATTATTAATAGTTATTTCAAGAATCTTTACGCTCACAGAATAGAAGGCACAGAAGAAATGGATAGATTCCTCGAAAGGTACAAATTACCAAAACTGAATCAAGAAGATATTACAACTCTCAATAAGCCGATAACAGCCAATGAAATTCGAAATGTAATAAAAACCCTACCGACAAAGAAAAGTCCAGGGCCTGATGGATTCACAGCTGAATTCTACAAGAAATTTATAGAAGATATAATCCCCGCACTCCACAGACTCTTCCACGAAGTTGAAAAGGACTATCGCTTCCAACTTTGCAAGTTGGAGATGGAAAGATGAGACCTTCAGTGCACCTCTACATCACACAGCACAGGTATTGTCCATGTAGGGCCTGGGAGATGGTGGGTCCAGCTAGCAAAGTGAGGGTTGACTTCTCCAGGCATGAGAAAGAAAGAGGCTGTGTCAGTCAGCTTTCCATGGCTGTGATGAAATAGCCAAGGTGACCAACTTTGTAAGGAAACATTTGGGCAGTGATTTCAGTGTTGCAGTGCAGGATTGCACAGCCACATGGCTTGGGGCCCATGGGGGCCCAGAAGACATGGCGGAAGTCCATGCCAGAGGAGGCTTGCTTACTTCATGGAAGCCAGGAAGCTAAAGGGAAAAGAGGAGGAGCTGGGTTCCTGAGACCCCATTTTAGGGTGCATCTTAGTTACCCAGCTTCCTCCCCCCAGGCCCCTTCTCTGGAAGGCTCCTCTCTCTGGGGCCAGCTAGTTCACTGGTAGTTGTTACCTGAAAACAGTGCCTCACTGGCCCCATTTTATAGAATGCCAGCTCATGGACCCAAGAGCTCTGACAAAGAAGAACATTATGGAAAGAGAGGCCCAAGAACCATTCTCTAAGCTAACCATGACTGCAGAGAGCAACTATGAGGTTTCATGTTAGCAAGAGCTCTCCAGGGAGACGGAAGCCAGTAGGTATCCACATGCTTCTTGACTTGTGATACGATTATGTCCTGATAAATCTATTGGATGTTAAAAGCATCCTAAGCCAAAAATGCATTGGTGCACTGATCCATTAACCAGAGCTTGGAAACATATCTACCCTGTGGTGTGGTTGTTTGTCCTCCTGTACATATGGCTGACTGGAGCCTGTAGTCCCTGCTGAGCCAGGCATCAAAGAGAGTGTTGTGCCACATAGGGAAGCCCAGGAGAGCCTCAAAATTCACATTCACAGCAGTCTTCTTATGGAGTATGCACCACTCTACAGCCAAAGAATTGCAAGGCAAAGCACTGTAATTTGGGTGCTGTCTCTGAATGAGTGTGTGTGTGTGAGACAGAGAGAGATTTATTAAAAGGACTTGGCTCATGATCAATAAAAATATTAGCTGTTTTTAAAAAGCATGATTAAAAGAACTATACTATTGAGGGCTCCTCAGTGAGAAGAGCCCACTCCTCAAGCCACTGATCATCCCACCCTCCTGGTGTCAGTGCACCTGAAGTTCCAGGGACCCCTTGCAACACAAAATAAAGTCCTCAATCTTAACCGCTATACCATGGTTTCTAACTCCAGTCTTTTCTTTGTTCCTCTTGCTTCCCTGAGCAAAAGAGGCAGCTGTTACAACGTGATTCTCTGCAGGAATAGATAGCTGAACTGTAGGGATGTTCAATCAGAGCCCAGCTTAGTGCGAGCCTTGCATGTCCTTGTTTAAGCACAGAATTCTCCTTAGGCAGGAGCACGGAATGCAGATGCCAGGAGACAGGGAACTTTTCTTCCAGCCCTTGAATCCTGAGTTCAGATCTTATACTACTTCTCTGTTCATGAAGATTCCTGCTCCTTGCAGTGCAAGGAACTCTGAGCATAACTCAGAAAGTGAGATGCTAACAGTATTCCCTAAACCTTGCTTCAGCTGGGGGGGGGGCAAAATAGTAATGTAAATAAATGTATGACTGGTCAAAGTGCTAAGAATGATCTTATGTATCTGAACAGTTCAACCTTAGAACTAGGTTCTCAGAAAATGTCATTAGGTTCTTGTTTGGTTAAACCTACTTGGTGAAAGCCAGCACAGATTCACTGTTGGAAATGGCTTGTAATAGATGATATGCTACAAGATGTTTTGAAATATAGTAATAAGGAAACTCAAGTAAAGCATTCCATATACATCAATAATAATACTTAAAAGTGTATTTGAGTATTATTGACATCTCCTACCTTCATAGCAGGACTTTATCATTCTGATTTTTTTAACCATTTTTGTGTATTTATTTATTTTGTATTTTAGGGAAGGGTCTACAGGGTGTTCAGGGTCTCACTACTATATTGGACTTGTAGTGATCCACCTGTTTACAGCCTCCCAAGATCTGGGATTACAGGTGCACGCCACCATGCCCAGTCTCAATTGCCGTCTCAGCACGCCCCAGGGGCAGGGCCAGCATGGCAGGCCCAGGGATCAAACTCCCGGTCTCTGAACCCGCATTCAGATGTTTTAATCCATTTAGCTATTTGGCAGCCCTCATTCTGATTTTTAGAATCTAAAGGATTTATGGGGACGTGACAGGTGTATCTTTTAGATTTTAACAATAATGACATTCAAGAGATTTGGTTTCTTTCAAAATTTCCTATATTTTAATGACAAAAAGATCCACCAAGAAAAAAAAAATCCAATGACTCAGCTATTATTCACTCATTTTTTGAAAACTTTATTTCAAACTGGCAACAACTTCAATGTGATGCCTGCAGGACCACAAGCCAGGAGCCCCTCTGGTCCCCTATACAGCATCTGACAACATAGCAATTGAGGAACAGCTTGCATCATTTCGCGGTTGTTAAACTTTCCAAACACAGCATAAAGCTATGAGCCCTGAAAGGTATAAAGATATTGTATACCTTGAATCTAGAAATATTTCCTGGAACTCAGCTGCCAGGTCTTTGCTCCTACAGTACTAAGGTGTATGACCTTGTGAGCCAACTTGTTGGACCTATTTGAAAAGTAACCCAAATGTCAAGCTACCCACTGCCATTCCATTTGCTAAAAGAACAGCAGTTTGCTGGTAGAGGAACTACTTGCAAGAACAAAGACAAATTTTCTGAAAAAAATGTAAGCTCGCAGAGAAGTGTATAGCACAATGCTGGGACTTCAGAAAGACTTAACGTTGACCTCCAGCACAGCGAAGCAGAGCAAAGCACTGTTGGCACTGCCACCATTTCGCCTCGGTTACGATGCCATTGACAGTGACCGTGTTTTACTCACCGTAAGCATAGCAGGGATAAACTGTTTCATAGCTTACAAAGAAAATAATAAGCATGAAATATCCCAAAGCAATTTTCTTAGAAGATTTGGATCGGAGTTGGTAAATGATCAGTTACGACGGAGGAAGATCAATACGCGTCTGCCCAAAGAACTCCGAAAAAGAATTCTGGAGCAGAGCAGCGGTCAGGTGAAACACCCCAAGAGCCTCTAAGAAAACAGGAAGACCAGCAAGATGACAGGCATGTCCTACACGAGAAGACATGAAAATGAAACATGTGCGCTGTCAGTGCAAGCGAGACCGTACATGGAACATGCTGTTGCCACGTGTGGCAGCTGCCCATGTGCGGTAGTTGAAGTAAAGATTATTTCTGTGAGAGAGCTTTATTTGTATTTTCATTGTAGCACATACAGAATTTATTTCTGCTGTTACTTTTTATGTCTTGTAAGCAGGCGAGCAGTTGATATTTATTCTGAACACTCGTTACATAGTAAAATTTAATATTTTATTTTATTGGCATTTTGTTTTCCTATTAAAGTATACATTGTTTAGTTTAATAAAACTCATAAAATTAACAACTCACCAGTAGAAATATTCCTAAAAAATAAACGTGGTTGTTAAATGCCCCTTTAATGTGCCTTTCAAAAACTTCGATGTGATGCCTGCAGGGCCACAAGCCAGGAGCCCCTCTGGTCCCCTGCAGGGTGCAGGAGCAGCAGCAGCCCCAAGGTTCTGCAGGTGAGAGACTTTATCCAAAGACACAGTCAATATGTGCCTGGCATACAGATGGTGGCCTTTTTACAGACCCCAAGTTCTACAGCCTGCAGGAGCTGCTTTGTCCTGAGAAATGTAAGTAAGTCCTCCTGGAACACTGCTCCACACACCGCAGAAGCCCTGGTGCTTCCTTCAGCCCCTCTGACACCCAGGGACTCTCTGGTACTGAGGACTCTCCCACGTGTGGCCCTCCTGCTGAATCTTCTAGAGCTATCTGTCTTACTACTCTGTGTGCACTGAGGTGGCCTTTCCTGGGGGCATCAGAGACCTGCCTCTACCAGCAGATCATGGAGAGTGTGATTCAGACAAAGATTTGGGTTGGGGTCTTGGGCTATTGGGCTCCCCTGTTGGAAGTGGCATGAAAGTGAAAAGCTAGTCTTAAATCCCCACTGGCCCACACAGTCCTGCTAGCCCCAGCCATGACTTGTATGACTCAGACAAGAGCACACCTTTGCAGAGATCTTTGTTAGCATCTACCTGGAAATCACTCTGTGAACAAGGCGCTACTGTCCCTGCCTGGAGTAGATCAGTGTTTGACAGGCACACCAGGAAAAGGCAGCAAATCTTCCCATGGAGAGTGGCTCTTGTCACCTGTTCTCCTAGGGCTCAGACTTACTTTCTGAACCTCACAAGGTCTGAGTCTGCGTCATCCCCATCGTGTTCCTCACTGGCTTTCTCAGCTTCTTTCTGTTCCCATCCCTCTGAAGTTCCTTGGAGAGGTTTATAGTTCTACTCCATTACGCAGAGCTCAGCATTTCCTACTACTGTTTCTACATGCCACCCTGGTCGAAATGTACCCCTCCCCCGTGGGAACGGCCCATGCTGTTGGTCTGCACTGACTTCCCTGAGGTTTTTCCTTCCTGGGCCCTCTGGAGCTCTCTGTCCTGAGAAATAACATGGGTTCAGGCCCATTCAGTTCTTTTGTTCTCATAGTTAGCAAATTCACTTGTGGGATGAAGCAGTCAAGGATGGAAGTCTCCATAGCGCACCCAGCCCTTTTGGTGGGCACTTCACACCTTCAAAGTAATTTCGAGAGCATTATTTTTATACCTTCTCCCCAGAACCCTAGAAGGAAATGCCCCATGAAATACACCTGAAATCCCACTTGATGAATGAGAAAGTAGTGCCAAGGAAGCATGCGTGCCGCATGCGGCTGACGCAGGCGCAGGGGGCGAAGCATAAATCTGCTGAGGCCAAGACCTCATTTTCCTGCTGAGTTTGAGCTCCTCAGAGCACTGCACCCTCCCAGTCCTCTTCACATGGTAGATGAGAAAAAAATGTCTGTTCTTTTTGGGAAAACAAATAAACAAGCGAGGATGACACATGACTCAACATCAACGTAAGTCTTCAATGTAGAACCAGACCTTAAGTGTGCAGCAGGGCAGACTTTGAAAGAGGCCTCAGGAAGCCACAGGAGGACCTGCCTCTAAGTGCAGTGAGCTAAGTAGCCCGAATCCAGGCAGATGCGCAGTCTTTCCTAGGATTTCCCAGGCGAGGCAATGGGAACTCTGGGAGCCTGTGAGGAGTAACAGACACTTTAGCAAGTGTTTGGTTAGGAACAGAGGCGTGGTGGTTGTCAGTGAGTTTTAAACAATAAAAACAGTAAAAGGTTTAGTATATTTTTTTGAATCACATAATTTTAGGTCTACAATGGACTAGAAAAAGTACCTAAAATTCCCTTCAGATTTTTTATAAAAAGAAACAATATTTTGAGTTGCAAGCAGGGTCAGCTATGTGATTCGTCAGGCTTTGTGCAAAGTTAAACCTGGGGACTCCCTGTCTAAATACTGTCAAGAATTTTATGATGGAAAGAACAGATCCCCAGAGCGGATGTTTCCAAGCACAGGGCTTCCTGGGCCGCATGGGTCACACACCTATGTGCCGTCTGTGGCACCAGCATCCCGCAGGTGTACATGATGTGCAGAGTACGTAGCCCTCTTCACAGATGGCCCAGTTTGAGTTTTGCAGTGGCCCAGTGGGTGGCACAAATGTGGTCTTTATTCTACAGCATTTCCACGTGGGTCTGGGCTTGCAAGCTGTCACTGATGGAGTAAAAATACCCTTTGCCCTCTGGGACATTTCTGCTTAGTGTCATAGCACTTGATTAATCTATTGGATTAAGTAGGACTTGGCTAATTCGCTCATGAATTTTCAGGTAGAAGAGTCATTGATGATTCCTACAAGCTGAGCATTTGGGGAAGCACGGTGAGCTCCACTGTGAGTTCCACAGCAACCTGACCTCGAAGGCTGGGAGTCACCCCTTCCAGCACACTCACTGTCAGCAAACTGGTATCAGGGATGTGAAGGCAGCCATTCAAGCCAAGCTGCGCCCTGATGCTTATTCTTGATTCATTGATTAACTTGGCAGTACTGGGTATTGATCCCATGGCCTTCTCACTGAGCTCTGTCCCCAACACTTTATTATTGTTATTTTTATTTGGGGCAGGATCTTGCTAAGCGGCTAAGTTGCCCAGGCCAAGGCTCAACCTTGACATCCTCTTGCAGCCTCCCAGCATGCCAGGATCAAAGTGTGTGGTGCCACGCTTGGCTTGGGATGCTCTTTTAAAAATTATTATTGTCTATGAAATGAGATAGACATAAATTTTGAAGTGTCAAGTAAATGAACAGCAAATTGGTGAGTAGGTCGGTGAATCACTGTTCTTCCTCTCTTTCCCTCTTTTGTATCCTCTGCTATACCTTCTTGGGAGGGAAGCACAGTGTCATAAAGTAGCAGTTCCATACTATGAGAACACCACCCAGCAACTGAGTGAAAAGTAAGTTCCTTGACCTGAGCCCCGCCCTGTGGGAGGGACCATGGCTGTTCAAGTAATATGCTACAGCTGCCCCTGACCCAGCTCGCTATGCAAGCTGCCCAGGCCAGGGACCATAAGCCAGACTAGAGCACAGCCTGCCCTAACAGGGGAGAGGGAAGTCCCTTCCTGACTCAGCCTTTTCCAGTGAGATCAGAAGCCTTGTGCTGGACTCTGGCATCCCAAGGTTGGAGCTACTGACTCCCTGTGTCGCTAGGAGGAGAAAGTGCACGGAGCAAACTGTGCTTCCATGTGGCAGCCCCTGTGCTCGGGGTGCTGCGGCTGCAGCAGTGCCTGACATGGTCCCAGCTAGTCTGCTCTGCATGCACAGTCCCCCTCATTCACATCTGGTCTTCTGTCCCTCAGGAATGGCAGTGTGATTAACCCATAGGAAGCTTTTCCAAATTCCTCCTGCTGCTGTGTTTTGCTTTTCCTAAAAGCTTCTGACTGCTGGCTGCATACTCCTTTCACCTCCTTTGGAGTTTACTTTAAAGACGGAAAGGCCTGAACTCAAATCATGGAGAATAAGAGTAACTGGGAGCTTTGATAGTCATCAGGTCTTTCTCAGATCTAGTAGTTTAGGGGAAACAGGCCTCGGCGCTGCAGTGATGTGTAAATGCTCATCTGTTTTACTAACCCAGGCAATTGTTGGAGGAAAATTTTAAAATGGAATATGTGTTAGCTACTTGTTTGCTTTAGCCATTGATGCATAGGAAAAATTGAAACTCCCAAGCAGAGCCCTAAATGTCACATTTAAATAGCAAAACAAGATAATAAAAATTGATTATCTCCTAAATCCCCAAGCTGACAACACAGAGAACGGATGGGTCTTTCCCACAACTGAAGCTCCTGTAAGGCTAGGAGCTTGGGCTGGGATGTTCTCCCCAGCGGCAGATGCCTCTGTGACAACCAGTCATGTCCCTTCATTGTATGTCAGTGTGGGCACAGTTTGCCACAGTAAAGTACCACAAGCTGAGTGGTTCAACCCACTGAGACTTATTTTCTTATGGTTTTGCAGGCTGTGAGTTCATGATTAGGAAGTTCAACAGGGAGAAAGCCCTCTCTATAGATGGCTACCATCCACGCTTATATGACCGCCTCCCTGTGCAGAGAGAGACAGACACAAGGACGGGGATGGAGACCGGGCAGAGGACAGGGACAGAGATAGGGAAGAGACAGAGATAGAGACAGACAGGGACAGAGACAGAGAGACAAAGATAGGGACAGGGACAGAGACAGAGATAGGAGGACAGAGGGAGGAAGGAGAGGAAGAAAAGAAAGGAAGAGGAACAGGAGGAAGGGGAGGAAAGGAGAGGAGGAAAGAGGGAGAGAGGAGGAAGGGAGGTAAAGGAAAGGGAAGAAAAGGGAAGAGGAGGGCAGAGGAGGGTGGGAAAGGGGAGGGAGAGGGAAGAGAGAAGATTTCTCTGCACCTCATCCTGCAAGTGTGCTGGTCCCATCGCAGAACCCACTTTCATGACGTCACCTAACTTGGGTTATCTCCCAAAGGCCCCATCTCTATCAGCATCACCTCTGGAGCTTGAGCTCAGCACAGGAGTTACACAGTGGAGGCAGAGGAAAGACCCAGTTCAGTCCACAACAGCGGGGACATGGGGACTCTCCATAAGCAGGCTTCTGAAAGGAGATGGGTGGGAAGTATGTGATCCTCAATTAGGATGGTTGCTGTGGAAAAGGAGAGAGCTCTGAGATGGACTAGTCATGCCTGGTGAGCGGAGAGAGGATTTACCATGATGGCAGGTGGCTAGTGCTGTTACCCCGCACTGGAAAGCCAGGAGGAGGACCAGTGTGGGGAGGGAGTGGATAAAGAGATCTGCTCGGCAAGCTGCTTGCCTTGGGGTTACCATGAGCTCCATGGGATGTCCCAGCAAAAGCCCAGTAGCAAGAATGTCTTCGTCCCAGTGAATAGAATCTTTGTATGCATAACATGAGCTAAGATTTTTATCAACAAGTAAGAAGGGTGGGGGTGGGGGAACTCAAGGAGAAGGGAGGGGAGAGGATTTTAAGAAAGAAACAAGCTGTCATATGTAAGGCATAGCTGCTCCCCAAGATGACTGTATGCTGCATACATTGCAAATATGTACTAACAAAATTTTAAAATAAAAAATTTTAAATGCCCCTTGTGCAGAGGAAGGGAGCACTCTGACTGGGGGTGAGGGAAGACTGGATGCAGGGTGGGACTCACTCATGGGCTGTGGCTTTAAAGCCGAGCTGCAGTCCCTTTGGCTGGGCATAACTGAGGCGCTACCAACCGCTCTGGGCATTAGAGCCCCAGCTGGCCGGTAAGATCCCGAGCACAGCTGCAGGAGACCACCTCGCAGTGCAGCGAGGCATGGCGCACTGCACTGAAGATTCGGTATGGGCAGGGCTTAGGCAAGTTAGCTTACGTGCAGGACAGGAGAGATGCTTGCTGGAAACCCTGCTCTGGAGGGAAAGGAGATAGAAGTCGGGGGATGAGCGATGGCCATTAGCTTCATGATAGCAGAAAGGAGAGAGAGATGAGTAAAGAGAGGCTGAGCCCTTTCCTCTTCCTGGGTGATGCCAGTAGCAAGGGGTGAAAACAACCAGCTCTCAGCTGTCACTGTAGGACGAAGGGTGAAGATGCTCTGTGCTGGCAGGGGACACCCCATGGCAGGCAGTCAATCTTTGGTAAAAGCTGAGGCTCTGAGAGGTTAAATCTGCTCCTGCGAGGTCAATGATGAAATGCTTTAGGATGTTCTGGAAGCCCATTTCAGGAACACCTCAAGCTCCAGACATGTGCAGCTTGATGGCAGAAAAGTTTCTGAGAAATACATTGTTGGCCATGAACATCACAGAGCACAGTCGTGCACACCCCAGGTGGTGCAGAGAGCCACCCCACAGGTCTCTGATGCCATCAAGATGCAAGGGATGCAGGACATGCGAGGACTTTGTCTCTGGCTTGTGATCAGTGTTTTGGTAACAAGAAGTGCAGACCAAGAAGCACACAAGCCATCACAGGGGTGCTCAGTGTCACCTATGTGCATCTGCACTGTACAGAGTCAGGTGCAGGATATTCGCATCACAAGACACCACAGATGCGGGAATAGGGCGTGCTCGTTAACAGGCAACAGGGCTTTCCATTGCCCTCAGTTGAGGGAGCATAGCACATGTGGTCTGTCATCAGCAGACATGTGTTACTATGCAGTGAGTGACTGTGGATCCATCGCAACCCCAGCTCAGGGTGCTGGTGCACACCTGTAACCACAGCGCCCAGGCTGAGGCAGGAAGAGGCAAAGTTCAATCCCCATCTTGGCAGTTTATTATTTAAAGAGATCAGGTCTCAAAATGGAAAATGAAAGGGCTAGAGATGTAGCTCAGGACAAAGGCCCCAGGTCAAGCCCACACACCGCACACTGCCATAGTGGCGCGTGCATTGGAAAGCGGTGGGGTGCAGGGTTGCAGCTTCTTTCTCCACTGCTGTGCTTTGCAGCACTGCTTCTTCTCAAGCAAAGCTCTCTCTCTCTCGGCAGGAAAGAAAGTGGCAGAGGTTTTTCATCCTGAGACCACAGCAAGGCCCAGAGGGGTCCAGATTGTCCTTGCTCTGTGTCATTGGGCCAAGCACTGAGGGGTGACAAATTCTGATCCCACATGCCACACTGGGGGGAGGGGTTGTCCCCAGGAGTCTGACATTCCCTCCATAATAACCTTAGTGCATAGGAATATTTGCATGCAGAATCCATGGGTGCCATCCCCCAAAGGGGAGGAGAAACAGCCCCCCATGCTCTGCCAGGTAACATTTCTGCTGTGTGGAGTCCAAGTGCAGGCTGAGGCCCGAGGCCTGTGCCACTGGGCTGTGTGAATGCACCTCCTGCACCCTGGTGGCTGAGGACAGGAGGAAGATGGTGACAGGAGCACCAGATGCTGCAAAGGACAAGAGAGGCAAAATGACTCTGGGAGGTCAAAACGTGGAGAACAGAGAAGAGAGAGCAAGAGGCACAGACAGTAAGACACTGTGGGACAGCAGAGCAAGGACTGGGAAACAAGACCCAAGGGCCATCCATCTGCAGCCCCTAGCCTGCTGAGAAGGTGCCAGAAGCCACCACTACCATTCTGAAAGTCCTTCCCTGATAAGAAGACAAGAGCCAGGTACTGCAGCACCTTGCAAGAGGCTGCCTGGCATCTAGGGAAGAGGCATGCATGGTGCTCAGGCAAGGTCCCTGTCCTTCCACAGAAAGTGGGGGCTGGCAGCTCATTTCAGCCACCTTTGAGGACTGCAGAGACCAAGTTGTCATCATAGTGGCCTGGCGCTGCCTCGGGTGAGCCATCAGTCCTGAGCTAAGCGATTATTTTCCTGTGCATCAAGACAGGCTCTGATTTCCCAATCTTATTTCTCAGGCCCATGTACAGTGTGGGAATTGTAGGAGGTGAAAATAAACTCAGAACTGCATTTGCTGTCACATTGGGCAGGTGTCATGAGCCTGGTGCCATGCAGGTTGGAGCCCTGGAGCAGTGAACCAAATCCTTCCTCCCACAGAGCTGGCACTGGGTGCCATAAAGTACTGAGGCTGCCTGCAGTGAAACTAAGCCCAACTGGACCGTGTGAGATGTCATGAGCAGACTGCTGCATCTCAGAGCTTTCTGTGACCCATTTCCCATACCTTTCAGGGGACACAGCTATGAACCAGATTGGACTGTGGGCTGGCACCCACGTCTTCCACTCTCTGGCCTTTCCCATCTGAGAAGTCTAGCTGGCATGCAACGGCTGCTTCTTTTTACCCCTTCACCCGCTCCAACCTTGGAGGCTGAGGGACAGGTAAAGAGTCACCTTAATGTGACAGGCATGTGATCCACCAGCAAGGACTGGGACATGCAGCTGGTTCTGCACCTCCATCTTGCTCTGTGCATCACTGCCCACTGAGAAGCCACTCTTGGGAACCCAACTGCATCCCCCAGATTCCATGTTGAAGTACTTCCTTAGAATGTGCTTGTGTTTGCATAAAGGTCTCTAGAGGGCAATCAAGGTTGAATAAGACCATGAGGGTGACCCCTAACCCAATGTGACTGCATCCCTCTAAGAGGAGGAGACTGGAATGCAGACACCCATGTGGGAAGACCTTGGGGAGACAGAATTAATGGGCTGCCATCTACAGCCAAGGAAATAGGCCTCAGACTTCTGGTGCAGATGCCTGGACTACAGGCCACTGGCCTAGGGTGGTGTGAGAAGGTAACTTGCTGCCAGACAAGCACTGCAGTCTGCCCACCTCTCAGTGGCCCTGTGGCCAGTGAGTATTTTTGCTCATGTTCTGTTGGCTATGAAACCTGGATTCTATACATTACCACACAACAGCGGAGACACTGCCCCTCCTGGCTGCTGGCCCTCAGATTATTGGGACCTATACTCACCACAGTGGTGGGAATGCAAGCTGGAGACCTGGTATCTACATCAGGGACTTCCAGAGGATTCCTGAGTTGTCTTAACCCCATCACAATGGTGAGAAGGTAAGGTGGTGACTGAACTGCGCACCATCTCTTAGACCACTCCCACAAGGACATAGATCACTGCACATTTCATTGCCCAAGCAAACCAGGTGTAGGAAGGTATAGCCCTCTCCTAGGTCCAGAAGAAGGAAAGCTGAAATTCTATGTGTGTGCATGTGTGTGTGTGTGTGTGTGTGTGTGTGTGTGTGTGTGTGTGCATGTGTAGACCCACACGAAGGGCCTCAGAAGAGCCATCATTTCCTTAAGAAATGGGATCTTGGCGGGCAGGGGTAGAGGGACCTTTATAAGTCAGCTTCCGATCCTTAGGACACACCACCCACACCCACACCTCATGGAAGAAGAAGTTTAGCTCGGCTCCTGGTTTCAGGTGATGCAGTCCATGGTATGCAAACTCCAAGTCAGGAACAACGTGGCAGAAGAGCATGATACTTCAGAGATGCTCAGCACATGCCATCAGGGAAGAAGAGCAGAAAACAATGTTAAAGAGGAAGAGGCTGGGGGAATAGATACAGACCCCAGGTCACCTCCAGGACCCACCCAGACAGGCCCAGAAGCAGACTCCATCTGTCACCTGGGCCACTCCCACGCCAATCCAGTCCACAGAGTCAAATTTACCTGTCACAGAAACTACTGCCATGTTCTTCCTATCCAATAAACAAATGTCTGTTCAGCACCCAAGAATGTGTCAGGAGCTAGAACAGTCCTGCCCTCCCATACCAATAGAGCCTCTCAATCTGTGGGCTGACAAAAACAGCAGCAGAGTTCTAGTCTGAAGCAGGCAAAAGAGTATGGCAGAAATACCCTTTTTATTGACTTTAATGATAGAGACAAAAATCATGCTAAACAAGCATTCATTTCTCAGCCCTGTGGTGGGGAAGCATTTGGGACAAAGGAAAAATGGCGCATTTCTACCTGGACAACCCCAGCATGAGTCATGGGTGCTCACAAAAGGGCCTCCTCAGGGCTGCTGGGAACCTCAGAAGACCATGCACTCAAGTGTCTTATATTTCATGCAAATAATTGGTACCTAATAACTATTTTTTTTAAAATCAGGACCTCAGTCAGGGGAAAAATAAAGGCACTTCTTTTCCATTACCTTAATTACACCCTGTTCTGTCCTTCTGCATTACCTTAATTACACTGTGTTCTATCTTAGCTTGACTTACAAACAACAGAAATTTATTTCTCAGAGGTAGAAGCTGACAGTCTGAGATCAGTGCCAACATGGCTGAGTCCTTTCAAGGTCCCTTTTGGTCACAGGGAACTGTATTTTGGCTTGACACACTGTGGAAAGCAGCAAGACAAGGAGAGGACTCCCTGGGTCTTTTCCACAGGGGCTCTAATCCTCTGGCAATGCTCTGTCCTCCCGACTCAGTCACCTTCCAGAGGCCCAGCTCCTAGTTCCACCACCACCTGAGGGCTCCCATGTGAGGATGCTTGAGGTCAGGAAGCTTCAATCTGGTGTATCCTTCCTCCACTATCAACCCCCACAACTCTTACCCTAAGCCTGCCTCTTCCCCATTTGGATTTGGTTGGAGAAGGAAGGAGTGGGGAAAGGGAAGCAAAAGATTGAAAGCAAGTACTGAGAGGGGGAAGCTGGAAGAGAATGTGAGGAGTGGCTCTCTGTTGGGTGTAGGCATTGAAGCCACTGAAGAAAGCCTGTGTTCTTCTGGACTGACCCAGCATGCACTGGACAAGCAGAATCACCTGGAAGCCCCTGGAGTCATTGGTGTAAGTACCCAGCTATATTATCACTGCTCATGGGTACAGAGTGTAAGACTAGCAACCAAGAGTTCTGCAAAACTGTTTGAGAATGAAGGCAGGAAATGGAATTGTAAGCATCATCAAAACTCTGTTGGTTTCCTCTTCCTCTTTTAGAATGACAAGATGGGATTTTAAAAGGCTGAGAAAGCCCTGACTTCACAGAAGTGCTTAGGTTCTCCAGATGTTAGGCCACCTGCTCCAGGTTTCAGCAAATTTGTCTCATCTAAATCCTTATGAAGGCTTGGTTCCCGTGGCAGAATTCAAAGTGATAAAAAAATAACCCAGTGGTTCCCCTCCCAGGCTGGAGGTGAGGCTGTAGGCCTCAGCAATCTTCAGAAGAAACTTGTTCAGCTGTAGAGCTGCCCTGGAATTTCTAGAATGGAGCAGGAGGTGTGGAGGCCCCCTGAGACCCATCAGAGGCATTGGGTGCACTGCTCTGAGGCATCTTAAGGAGCATATTTTGGGAGGCTAGGAGGATCATGCTCCTATATTGTGCCCTCTAGGGGGTAGACATTCCCAGGCTCCCCTCAGTATGGATGATCCTGGAGCTTGGGGACAGCCAGTTGGGAAGCCCCAACCCCTCTGCCACTCTCCAGGCAGGCACACCTGCAGCTCAGTAAGGAAGCACGGTGGGAGTTCGGTGTCCTCAGAGTAACTAGGTTGATATCCCATGTGCAGCTGTAGCCAGTAAGTGCATCTGGAGGGATGTGTGTCATGGGAAAGAGAAGGATCATTCTGCCTAGGTACATCTTGTTTCAGCTTTGGCCTCCCTTTGTTCCTGCGCCAGAATGGATCATCTAGGAGACACCAAGACTGCCTGCTGCCAGGGACACCTTCATTTCTTTGGCCTGGAAGGGAAAGCTGGAGCCTGAGAGCCCGAGTCCATCACAGACTTCTATACAGGGCCATAAGAGAGCACCCTTGTCTCTATTTTTGCCTGGTCTCTATTCTTTAATGTCAGCAGAAGGGAAGTCTATCTTTATGATGAAAAAGGATGTCTTCATTTGGAGTAATTCTATGTTGATCTGACTGGCCCAGGGCACCAGACATTTGCTTAAGCTGCCCCAAGCATGCCTGTGGGTTGTAGAGGTCCCCCTCGGAATAAGCACATAGTAGTCCACAATGCAAATGGGCCTCATCTAAGCCTGAGGTCATCACACAGGCTGTGTGAGAGGCTCCACTCTCTTGCTGCCTGCCTATCTCAAGCTGGGACATCAGCGTGCTCCAGCTTCAGATGTGGGTGCAGAATGGAGCAGGGTTCCTGCCTCGTCTCTTCTGCCTCTCCTCCTGGATCCAGTTTGCTGACTGCAGACACTGGGATGTTCTCACCACCTCCGTAACCACCATCTGAGCCAGATCCTCACCGTAAGTCTCTGTAGACACTGGTCAACCTACCTAGTAGACATTTCATCTATGTGTGGAGAGAGACAGTGAGAACTGTGCGTTTCTCTGGAGAGACCGGCAGAAGTGCGCTCCCACTTCCTGAGATGGGGAGCAGTATGCTAGCACACTTCCAACCCAAGAGTGAGCTTAAATTCTGACTCTGTCCTGAACAACCACAGACCCTGAGTGGGTTGCTGTAGTCCTTTTTCCCCTTTATTTAAAAGTGAGAATAAAGACCTCTGGGTACTTCCTAGAGCTCCTCAGGTAGTGAAATTATACTCACGTGATGCTCACCTTGCTGTTGGTGAGGAGCTCTGCTACTGCTAGCCAGACTTTCCTGATGGCATGGGTGGCCCCCAAGGGGCAGTAGGTACACAGGTTCCTTGGGTGAGAGGTGTCTCTCCAGTTCAGCCTCCCCACGCCTCACTGAGGACTGTGACCATGAGCCTGGTTCCTGTGAAGGCGCTGTGCTCTCCTGGCTGCGGAGGAGAGTGGGGACTTGCTTGTGCGGAGTCCTATCTAAAGCTCCACTCTCCCAGCCCCTGAGCAGCCCCTCATGATGATCTACACTCTGTAGTCTCAGGTGGGTGCTGTTGGTGTCAGCTACCCTGCCAGCCGGCCTAGGACCCTGCCTTTTTGCCCTTCCTCCGAAGCTGGCTCAGGCAATCATGGCTTTAGGTTGAGTCTGGGCTTCCTCTTTCTGGCTCTCCAGTGAAGACCGAGGTGCTCCCTTTACTTCCCCCTTCCTGGGGGAGGTCTCCATGCTGACAGCCCCTAGCATGGATGAAGTGACTATCCTGTAATCCACTAGTTCACAGGAGCCTCTCAAGGGCTGACCCTAGCCTAGAGCTAAGATCTTCCACTCTGGATTTATGGGGTAGATTTTCTCCCATTCTCCGTCCTCCCTTAGGTCGCTAAAAAATAAATTTAGGCTGTGTCAGACCCAAGCCCATGCAGATGAAGTCATTTATGTTCTCCTTACCTGGGAGCTGAAGGATGCTTTAAATAGTTTGTGAGGAGTGAAGGTCTAACTGCCTGGGCTTCCTGTGTGAGACCAACTGTCCCTGTGAGGGCTGGAGGGCTCTGTTGACTTGCTTTAAGCCATGTCTCCACTCTGGGTCCCAAGAGCACTGCCAGTAGTGAATCTGTCCTTAACATGGGTAGCAGCCCTGGTGCACCAATTTCACTGCTTGCTCAGCCAGTCCTTCTGAAGGGCTCAGGAATGAAGTCCACAGGAAGGACAACACTCACCCTTCAAGCGCAACCCTGTGGGAAGGTGGTAAAGAGGAAACAGCCTACCCAGAGCACCAGCTTGTGGGTGTTGGCCTGGGAGCCTGGGCTACTCCCTCAGTCTAGCTGCCCCTCCAGCAGACCTGAGGGCTCACGGATCCACTCAACCCTGCGAGGTCTGAAGGTCGAGTGGATGGGGCAGCTGTGGCCAGATGCTTGCTTCTGTCCCTGTTCACTCTTGATCACAGCAGCCGATTCACGGGTGATCTCAGAAGTTCAGAGCAAGACCCAAGACCAGGAGCAGCCAGCCTCATGTCGTGCTTGGAAGTCCTGTTTTCCCAGTGAGTGTTTTCCTTCACCAAGTCGATGAGAATCTCATTTTTATCAATTTCATCTAGTGACACATCAACCACGCCGCTTCCAGCAGGCAGGAAGCAGAGGTCTTTCTGCACAATGACAGAAGAGTTGAAACCAATCTGTTTGCCATCTCTGTTTATCCACATCTCCAGTTCACTTAGGGACCACCAGTGGCCTTTTCTCTTCTGAAAAATAATGCACTCTCTTGTGCCTCTGTTTAAAGATATCTTAACTGCTTTTGAAACATTTGAAAGCAATAGTGATGGAATCCCAGCTTCACTGCCAGGGGTCTGCAGCTCCTGAGGACATCATTAACCTTCCTTTGTCTTTGGAGGACAACCAGAAGGGATGGGGCAGTCAGGAGGAGCTGCAGGTGACCTGCCCCAGAGCCTGACCTGAGGATCATTTGTTGGATCTATACAAAGTGAACCAGATCTTAATCCCAGCGCACACCACTTGTGAGCTGTTTCATTTTCACTTTGCCAACTCACCACTGAGCTCAATCAGAGTGACAGAAAATGCTCTTTGGCTATTTATTCCTCCAAATGT
Source organism: Ctenomys sociabilis (assembly GCA_004027165.1). Taxonomy (NCBI): domain Eukaryota; kingdom Metazoa; phylum Chordata; class Mammalia; order Rodentia; family Ctenomyidae; genus Ctenomys; species Ctenomys sociabilis. The sequence goes on from PVKA01009130.1 coordinate 17,879, forward strand.
CATTTTTTTTCCCCTCTGAAAATAAAAATCGCACATCTGGAATCTATTATGCAGTGGTATGTATCGCAGTATATGATTCTACTAATGCTTTAGTAAACAGAAACCACATGAATGTTGATTGCTCAAATACAGTAGCCACTGGGCTGCCCCAAGCTCGACATCGCAGGAATTTTAAAAAGGGAATCCATCAGAATTATCAGAATTAAAGTAATGCTTCCTACTTCTTAGAATGAGCACAGCTACAAAAGGCCGTGACATTCTAAGCTATATGAAAGGCAGGATTACCAGTCAGGATCACTTTTGGCTAACGATGCACTTACCCAATAGTGGACTACACAGGGAGGTGGGTGCAGTGGCACCTTGGCTCATGAGCTTCATTGGCTCCATGATTCTGGTCATACAGTGAATTGGATGAGATGCAAATCAAATTTCAGCAGAAGGTCAGTGTTGAACCTTTGATTTAGTTCTCAACCAGAACTGTGGAAAGAATCAGGTTCGTGAATCAAGGCATGTCTGTAGTTGATTATTTCCCCATCTTCTCAGACAGAACCCCTGAGAAGAGCCAGCTTCCTTGTACTTCTTCTGGTCCTTTCTTCATAGGTTTAGAAAGCTATGCTGGCCATGGATATCAAGGGCACACCGAGGTAGAGGGAAGGAGGGAGGACTGCTGCTCAGCAGCCACGCCTCTGTCCTTGTTCATCAAGACCTTTCTCAGAGACAGCTGGTCAACCTCTATCTTGGGCCACTTCTGGGAGCCCCCACCCCCCTCCTGGGCTCTGCAGCAAAGGCAGACTAGAGAAGCACAGGCTCAGGGTGGGTGGGGACAGGCAGGCTCTGGGACTGCTTCCGTGAGTCCTGTGAAAGCTTGAGCCAGGAAGCCTGCTCCCCATCTCTCTAAATGAAAATGAGAAGGTGGCAGAGGCAGCAGGCTGCAGAGGAAGGGAGAAGGACTCTGGGCTGAGACTCACTGAAGCTTAGGTCCTGGCTCTGCCACATAGGGAGTGAGCTGGCCCCGGAAGTGCCACTTCTCTTTCTCCACCCACATGCGACTGTGTTGGAGCTGACTGCAAAAAGCATGTGGAAGAATGCGAGGCTGCTGACCACTTTGCCGCTACAGTATTGGAGCTAAGGGTCATCCTGAAAGGAGTGGTGAAGGGCATATGAAGTAACTGCGAGCCCCCCTAGCAGGCTTAGTAGCTGTGCTGACAGAGTGAAGGAAGGGTCATAAAAACAAAGGCCCCAAGGACGCTGGACGACCTTGAGGCTTTGGCAGAGGAGGACAGAGAACAATCTGGATCAATAGCTAAAATGATGGGGGTCCTGCCTGCTGGAGCAGGGGAGACAGATGGTGGGGTCCATGGCAAAGACTGCAAGTCCTGGGGCTGCCTAGTGATAAGGAGACCATGGAAGTGACAGCCAGATCTTCCTGCCAGACAGGGCCCACCCTGAGGAAAATGTTTTGGGAGGGGAACCCATGCTAGCAGGACCAAGGTGATAGTGATGAGGAAGGAAGAAGACCATTCCAAGAGACAAACAGGAGGGGAGGAAACCCCAGGGGACTCCAGAAGGAAATCCTTTAACACCCTGAGGAACAATGGGAGAAGGAGCTCTGTGAAGTCGCAAGTTGTCTAAAGAGTTCTCCCTCTAAAATTTTTTTTATTTTATTTTTTTATTTTAGGGAAGGGTCTACAGGGTGTTCAGGGTCTCACTACTAGATCAGACTCATAGTGGTCTGCCTGTTTACAGCCTCCCAAGAGCTGGTATTACAGGTGCATGCCACCCTGCCCAGTCTCAATTGTCGTCTCAGCAAGCCCCAAGGGAAGGGCTGGCATGGCAGGCCCAGAGATTGTACTGGGCAGGTGCTTTAATCTGCTGAGCTATTTGGCCAGCCCAGGAACAGCTTTTTAAAAGTTAAAAGAAAAAGAAGAGTTGGGAGGGTGCCAGAGAAGGTGGCAGAGTTGAAGAAGGCTAAAGGTAGGTAAGAAGAACTGATGCACAAACAAAACGAGCCCCAAGTGGAAACGCAAAGCCAGGGAGGAAGAGAACAAATTCTAAACCCGTAATTCAAGAAAATTTCCCTGAAATCAAATGACACTTGAGACTATTTCCAGCTAATGGCCCCGTGCACTCCTGCAGGGCCAGAGTCTGAGGCACTGCCCCAGGTACCTGCCCATAGGCCCATGCAGGGCGAGCCCTTCTCTACTCTACTCCCCAACCTCAGGCCCTCTCTGGAGCACACAAGGGAAGCACAGGAGACAGTATGCAGATTCTGCCTCTGCCCAAAGCTCCCAGAAGTTCCACATGGCCACATTAGCCCACGCTGACACTTCAGATGCTGACGCTGCGGTTGTTCTCACCAACTTCGATGGCTGCTCCTTCACTCCATGGACTGCCAGGTAGAGTGTGTCTGCATCTTACATCTTCTTGGGGTGGGGGCTGGTCAATCTCTGGAGCGCAGTGGCCTGGATGTGCCAAGACCACAGGTCTCTAACACACTGGAAACGATGGCTTCGTGTGCCATACGGCTTTGTTGTTGCAAGCCATGTTCTCTTATAGTTTTCTACGTCACAGTAGAAGAGAAAACTCTGATTTGTGAAAGATACTTTAAGTGATTATAATTGGTAGTGGCAGTATTGGCATTATTCTAATGTGTGTGTGTGTGTGTGTGTGTGTGTGTGTGTGTGAACATAAATATGAAATAATGAAGTTTTATTCTCTCATTCACTGTGTCCTTCACAACCACAGTATTTGGGATAGAATATATAGTTCAGTTGTCAAACTCAATTCATTCCCAAGTTGTGTTTGAACAATGAAAGTTTGAGAACTGAACATATTTTTCTCCATAAGAAATAGTGGAAAACCAAACAATTGGTTTTGAGACCCAAAAATTACAAATTCATGTTTTGAGAACTTCAACAAATTTTATGATGATTTTTTCCTTTGCTTCTATCTTGTTTCTCATACTTCTCTACTTGACTGATAATGTCACCAACTTTGGAGCCACAGTTACAATATTTTTTGAAAATAAAGCACACACGTGTAGAACGACAAATGTTTGAACAGACTAACACAAGCACGATACGCCATACGCCGTCTGGGCCAGCAAGGTGCTCAGACTGAAGCGTTGTGTAGAGAGCTGCGAATAGCTGCGCCTTAAAAGACGGCGCCGGCTTCCGCCTTCCACCCCCGCTGGTTGAGTGCTCTCTGTAGTAAACAACTCCTTATAGGGCTAAGGCAAAGACTGTGGCTCCCTTCCGTGTATCTGGACCTATCGGCTGCGCCCACGTGTCACTCCAGGGTTGGACGCCTTGTGGTATATAGCTTGGGGCGGGCTTGCCCAGGGAGGAGCGGAGGAGCAGAGGAGCAGGAGGGGAAGAAGAACTACTCAATCCATGGAAGAATAAAGCATTGCAGAGACAACCAGTGGTCGCGTCTTCCTTGCAGGCGAGGATGCGCGCGACAAGTGGTGCTGAAACCCGGGAACTGCAATCCCGTGACTGGTTGAAGCTCTGCGCAAGTGGTACCAGTAAGCCCCGTGGTAAGTAGGGGTCTGCTTCGAGCGGGTAACAGCTCACGGTCCCAAGGCTAAAGGAGGGCGTGGGAGTCACCTAGAGTGACGGGGGAACCCGGTAAGGGCCAGTAAGCCCCGCGGTAAGTAGGGGTCCACTTCCAGCGGGTAACAGCCCACGGTCCCAAGGCTAAAGGGGGGTGTGGGAGTCACCTAGAGTGACGGGAAAACCCGGTAAGGGCGTTCTCTCTGTAAATGAAGAGGGAGCAAGAGTTCGCTGAGGAGCGGACTAAAAGCGAAAGTAAAACAGAACAATGGGCGCTGCCTCAAGCCCAATTTTTTAGGCTCTAAAGGAGCTGCTGCATGCAAAAAGCTCAAACTGAGCAAAAGGACCTTGGAAAGGTTTCTTGAAGAGTGTGATATTGTAGCTCCCTGGTTCGCGGTGTCTGGAAGTCTCACGGTACCATCCTGGGACAAACTAGGAAGAGATTTAGATTTAGCTCATGAACAAAGGACACTAAGGGCTGGAGTGAGACGATTTGGCTGTTGATCCGGGGATGCTTAGCGGGCTGGCAAGATAGCTCAGCGGTCTAGAGCGCCTCTCAGGGACCACGGTTCGAGCCCCAGCACCACATGCCATGCCAGCGCCTCCCCGCAGGGCCGGCTGAGCTCACCCCCCACCCCCGCGAAAAAAGAATCCGTGATGTGTAGCGAGACACTGGAATAAATTTAAAAAAAGGGGGGGGGGGGACCCCGGGAGTATTCGTAATCCGGAAATGTGGCGGGCACTGGGGGCGGAGTTCCCCATGGCCCTTCCTGTCTTTCAAAATGCTCAAGGTAATCGTTACCAAGAGCCTTTAGATTTTAAGGTGATCAAATCGCTGGAAGAATCAACTAGGACATGGGTGAGTAGTCCCCTGGTGCTAATGGCAGTTAGCAAGGATAGCCCGGTGTTCCCTGCGATTTATGCCAGAAATTGGAAAACAGACACAACAGCCCAGTTAACAGCTATAGAGGAATCATCAGTAACAGGGCTCTTTGACTTAGCTTCCTCCATATGCTTTATCAAGAATGCCTCCTTTGCTGAAACTAATACAGGTTTCACTGCTGATGGCTGCCTCATATTGACTAATATCACCTCAGGAGATTTCTATGGTAATTCTACCCGAGCAGCAGTTCTTGGTATACAAAATATGTGGTACCCAGTTAAAACAACTATTGACTTGGGGAAATTGTTTACAAACCAGCCCCAGAGAATTAAATAATAATTAGTCCTGTTCCCAGAGCCCCCTGTGGATGGCGGGGCTTAGAGGCCCCCCACGGTCCATGTCATATCATTACAAAAACCCTACCCAGCATAATCAGCCATTGCTATTGGATGGGTTTTATTTGTGTGGAAAAAGAGTTTGTCTTAATTGGATTCCCCTGGCCCTACAAAATTCATTAGTGTTCAATGGTACAGCAACAAGGAATACTTCTGTCTCCTTTGAATCCTCGGTGCAGATTAACAAGACCGATAAGTTTAATATCTCCTCTATACCCTGTCTCTTGGCCCCATTCTTTTTTGTGCTTTGGAATGGTACTCAGAATGGTACCTGGGTGGATGGGGAAAGGGGTCGACTAAATTGTACAGCTTTAAATTGTAGTCTCAGCAATTGCTGGAGATCTGAACATGTGAGTGCCCTGGTGGTTTGCATCCTTAGTGCGGTGATGATCCCTACACGGGTGGATGAGACCCGACAACAACTGCCAGCTGTCATATATCGGCAACAGAGGGACTTCGGCATCACTGCAGCTATTGTGACTGCTGTGGCTCTGGCTGCAGCGGGCGCCACGGCCACTGGTTTTGCTCTAATGCAGACAGTCCAACAAGCTACAACCATCAATGCACTCGCGGAGAGAGTGGCGGCTGCCTTGGAGGTCCAAGAGACACTAAGTGGACAGATCCATTTTGGCATTCTGGCTTTGGACCAACAAACTGCCCTGCTGCAAGAGCAAGTGGACGCACTACATGTGCAACAGAGACTGACTTGTGACTTGGGGTTGCATTCTCTGTGTGTAACTCCCATGACAGTGCCTAATGCTAGTGCACGGGTCTGGATACTCAATGCCTACCTTAGAGGGCCCTGGAATGCTACTTTCCTGATTTATACCCTGCAGTTAGTGCATGCCATCACAAAGATTAATGAGACTCGAGTGCCACCTGTTAGTGCAGCCTCCTTCTGGAATCAGCTGGCTGCAGCTGCTGGGTGGGCATCACGCTGGGCGGGATCTGTCTCCCTCTTGTTATTATGTGGCGGGGGGTTATGTTTTTGCTTGTTTCTCCTCTGTAAATATCGACGGTGCCAAACCAACAAATAGCCGTTGCTAGCAATGGACCCTCCTCCCCCAGCTCAGGTGTGGGTCTCCATGCTGGAGTGACGCGCCATGGGTCGTGCCAGGGATCCAATGACGCTTGGTGACCACAGATAATTAGCGAAAGCCTGTATACTACACACTCCCCTGGTGTTGGGCTGGCCACCTTACACAAATAGTTTACTGGCACGGAGTGTGAGGCAAAGCACTGCACTTAGAGACCAGAGCGGCCAAGCTGGAATCTAAGGGGAATACACCCGATTGCATGTGGGTTCGATGCCTTCCACCCCACCCCTGTGAAAAAGGGCATCGGACGGCACTGACGCTCCCTGGGTGCAATGCACCTGGGCAAGAGTCGGCCTCTGTCCTTGCACAACAAGGATCGGGCCTCTGTTCTCACCTGTTGCTATAAACAAAAAGGGGGAACTGTAGAGAGCTGCAAATAGCTGCACCTTAAAAGACGGCGCCGCCTTCCACCCCCCGCTGGGTGAGTGCTCTCTAGTAAACAACTCCTTATAGGGCTAAGGCAAAGACTGTGGCTCCCTTCCGCGTATCTGGACCTATCGGCTGTGCCCACGTGTCACTCCAGGGTTGGACGCCTTGTGGTATATAGCTTGGGGCGGGCTTGCCCAGGGAGGAACGGAGGAGCGGAGGAGCAGAGGAGCAGGAGGGGAAGAAGAACTACTCAATCCATGGAAGAATAAAGCATTGCAGAGACAACCAGTGGTCGCGTCTTCCTTGCTGGCGAGGATGCGTGTGACACCATTGCCCTTGTGTCCAGGGAAGACCTGGCACAGGACTTGCTCTCTGCCCAAATAGGTTTTATTCAAGTTAGATTTTCAATTAAACCAGCAAGTAAAATTACAAACACCAATTAGATTTTTTTTTCAAACTTTCAAATTTTCAAGCTATTCAAGTAGGGGAAAGTTCAAGGTTAGAGCCATTGGGCAACCAACATATCACTGATATATATATATATATATATATATATATATGGGAGATTTTTGTATTTATATTATTTGAGGAATATATATATATATATATATATATATATATATGTATATATATATATATAATATTCTCCTACAACTCTTACAACCTGAATTGGAGTTGGGAACAGTTCATCAAACATACTAATTCTACTTAATAAAAATGTTCACATTCAATGACTAATCTGGTCACAGAAAGAATCTGTACTTTGGACATTTTGATCTTTAAATATCATTTTTTAACAGGAAACCAGTCTATCAGAGAAACAACTGATCCTGCCAGTAGCACAGGAATCACAAGGTGAATGCAGACATCCATCCTACCGAGTAGAATAACGCCATCAGCCACTCTAGGGTCTGGGCTAGAGGCCTAAGAGCCAAACTTAAGAGCCTTCACTGGCCAAAGATGAACACCTTGAGTTCAATAAGGCAAGAAATCAAAGTATTTAAGCTCATTAACTGTGCTTACATTTATGGGTCAATAATTATTTTAGTTTTAAAATCTAATTGGTCACTTTCACAGTTGATAGAAAACTAGTTCATTATCTTGCAAATGCACCAATAAAGGGGAGAAAATGGGCCAATAAGGCATGTGTTCCACCCAGCTGAGCACCAAATGGCAGGGCAGGAGCACATGCCTTCACACGTCCCTGTGTGCACAGTGAGGTGCACTGTGGAATTCAAAGGGACCATTTCTAAGCCTCCATGGCTGTCAACACCACACCCAAACACCTGCAGTCTGATGAACCTGGATGGCCCTTTCCATGGTCCTCTTCGGGTGATGGGTAGAGGGTTACTGCGCCCTGGATCCAGCTGCAATGGCAATAGACTGGGCAAGGTGGTGGTGTGCGCCTGTAAGCTCAGCACTTGGGAGGCGGGTAAACAGGCAGATCGCTGTGAGTCCAGTCTAGTAGTGAGACCCTGCACACCCTGTAGACCCCTCCATAAAATACAAAAAAAAAAAAAAGAGAGAGAGAGAGAATATCTGGGGATCTAGATTATAATCTACAGTATTGTTTCTTACAGTTTTCTTTATATGTGTTTTATTTCACAATAAAAGCTTTAAAAAAAAAACTATTATCTGAATTCAAACCAGCATCTGGACCCCAACTTCCAAACAGTGAATTACATATTTCTATAAATGAAAATAACACACAACATAACTTTTTAAAGAAGAATCTGAAAGAATGAACATATTTTAGGCCAAGCTGTAGTTCCCTGAGTGCATGTACTAACCCCAGTTCACACAATCTTTTTATCTCCTTGCATAATTCTTTCAGAAGAGTCTGCACATCTTGGTCCTTGCCTTGTCAGCCCCAATAGCTAAGGAAGATTTCCTTATCAAAATCCAAAGAATATGCCATCCTATGTATAACAGAAGAGACATATGTAATAGCAAGGGTGTATGGTCTCCTTTCGTGCTGTGGATTGGTGTCTAAATATGTGCGCTTGCTTACTGGTGAGGGAAACGCCCATGCTTCTGCGTACATGTAGACCCCACACTCAACAGGGAAACTTTGGTGAAAAGAGATGATTCACAGAAAGAGAGAAAATTTTAAATCTTATTCAAGTAGGTCATTTGTCCTCTGAGCTGAGATTTCAAAGGCCAAATGTGAGCCTAGTGCAGGAATTTTGTCTATAGTGGAATTCTAGTCTTGTGAAAGGGGATCCCAGACCTTCCTCTGTCTTTTGAAGTTTCCTGCGCCTTTGTCTTTGGCTGTCTCCACATAATCAGCCTTCTGTCCCATGAAGTGAATGCAGACCTTTGCTCATAGCTCCATGTCCAGACCACAGAGGCCTGACCAGGGGGAGAGGGGCTCCTGCTCTGGAAGTTCTCAGATGCACAGCCATGTGAATTGTGGCCAGTAGGATTCCAGGGCCCCCATCCTCCTCAGTTTCAAAGGCGCTGGGGCATCTGAGCCCAGGACCTGTGTGCCCTGCCTGATGCATCTCTTTCCCATGGGACCCGGAGGGTCGCAGGGTCGCCGAATGAGCTTTCCAGCCTTCATTGTTCAGACTTGAGAGCCAGGGCACATCCGGGACCCACACAGGCAGATACTCAGCGCCGTCTTGTGGGGCACCCTGCATCCCCTGCTTTAGAAGCTTGACTGCCACTTCCACTGGTGATGTCAAGACCCGGTGTGAGGTGGCTCCAACCTGCACAGAGTTCTCATTCAAACCACCACATGGGTATCAATTATCTTCACTTGATAGACTGGCCTGTCAAGCAAGATCACCTACACAATCTGGAACTGAGCTGGGGCCTGAGCTCGGGAGCTCCCGAGTCTCTCTGCTATGCGCCTGTGGCTGAGAAACTTCCATCCACAGCCATGGATGTGCAGGCCACTGCAGTCGCAGCAGCTACCAACTGAGCCCTGTCCTGTGCCAGGCACCAAACAGAACTTTACAAAACACTTCACTTGATGTGGGTAGAAAGGGATGGGGACAGTTCTGTGCTCATGCAACAGCCTGATGATGGGGCCAGCCTACACTCATGCTGCCTAAATTTAACCCCAGATCCACATCAACTTCATGATCTTAAACAAATAGCGAGCATCCCTGATGGTCTGTCTTCTCATCCCAAACCCCTCCTTCCTCACAGGAGTTCAGTCAGGGAGGATTAAATCCACACCAAGTGTGTGTGGCTCCTGCCACCAGATAGATGCCCTGTAAATTCGACTTCACGATTATTAGAGGAGATATATAATCCATGACATTATAATAGGACATCATTATATTATCGCTGTGACTATGAAGTGGGCATCAGAGTTGACTTTCTCCAGCAAATCACATGACTTGCTGAGAAAAACAGTCTTCCCCAAAACTTCAAGGTCAAAGATGAAGAAACAGTTTATGTAGAGCTGGCTGCTTCCTCAGGGAGAAGCTAACTAACATTTAGACATAAAACAACCAGGTCAATTAACGCATCTACCCTTGGGAAACGCCCCTGAATAGGAGGCTGTGGGTTTTGGTGACCACGTTGTCGTCAGTGCTACTGTGAGCCCCATGGTGATCAACACTTCCCACAGAGGTCTATGTGAGGACACACAGCGGCCAGGTGGCCCACTCGCCCCACTGACCACCCACTGATTGCCCCACACCTGGCACTAGCCTTTGGCAGTAGATCCCTTTTTGACTCCGCACAGCCCGCAGGTTTCAATGCTCTTCCTGTGTGCACAGAATGTGTCTCCAGGCAGTGTGGACGTGGTGAGGCCTGCGCAGAGCTGGTGCTGTGGAGCACGTTAGATGCGCACTCCCCCACTCCTCAGTCCCATAGGCTCACACAGCAGCACTGAGTCACTTTTTGGCCCCTGGTCTTCGGGTGGCAGAGGAGTCCTGAGGCTCAGCTCCGCCCACCTCCAGCACCACTGTTAGCTTATCCATCCTAAGTTGTCCCGCTTCACTTGCAGACTCTTCTACATTTGTCTCTCCCTTCACCACCGCCCACAGCCTGCCTAAGGAAGGCATCTGTCCTTGAACTAGGTCCTGAGAACCATAGTCCACATATGGGCTTTTCTCTCTGCCAGCACCCACAGCTCTTAGGGGAAGGCTTCACATCCCAGGAGCTGAAGAAGGGCTTCCCATGCCCAGGCCACACCTGGAGGAAGGTGAGAACCATGGCCTGCTCACAACCCCCCTCTTAGCCCAGTACATGCCACACTGTAGGATCTCAGTGGGCCTGCAGGTGGTGGCACAGGGTTCCCTGTCTGATGACCACCCTCTCCCAAGCTGAAGTCTCAAGAAGTCTCAACTTTGTCTTGGTTCTTGAATACCCAAAGTACATGAGGAGCTGCAGCCCTCAGTGCTAGGTCCAATGCATGGGCAGTACGCCGAATGTTTCACTGAATGAAAATGGGAAAGATGTCATTTAGTTTGAACAGCAGCACAAATACCTGAGTATGCATTAAACACGACTCATCCTGCAGTAACCAGTCTGTCCCAAGGTAAGCTGAATTAGCAGGATGCTGGTGACCTGTCACACTCATCGAAGACCCCGATAGTGGATTTGCTGCATCAGCCTACACTGGTGGCGGCTATAGCTGGTGACATTTACCATTCTGTCCCTGGTCAGTCTGCAGTGGATTATTCTTCGTCACATGCAGAATTGGAGGCTGTTGGGTTTTAGTATGAAAAATACTTTTGAGAAGTCTCATTTTAATCTCACATTCTTGCATGATAGTCTTAATTTCATTTTGTTTCAAGCACTAAAACATTGCTTGGAGCTCTCCTGACAGCAGAGGGGGCTCTGTTATGTGTGATTCCCATATCTCTGTGGCTTATTTTCATTTCTTAACCCCAGCTCTTTCCCTCTTTCCTTCTTTTCTGCTGGTTTCATGCCTTCTTCTTATTTAGGAATGCTAGCAAACCATTAGGATCCAGAACGAAACCAACTACAGTTAAAACTGCTTGTTCTATTGACTGCAGACAAAGCTGGTGTGTCCCACAGATATACTGCTATTCCAATATGCAGTGCTTTTTACTTCCCCCCAGTGCATTTGATGTATCCAGGCCTAAAACCCTCTCTGGAAGGAGACAGAGGATGAAGGTGGCAAATATTAAATAAAATCCGATATTTTGACAACTGCCAGGATGGTTCGCTGTACACGGGGAGGTGGAATGATGGAGAGGGAAACCTAGTATAGGAGAAGAGGTGAGGCAGGAGGGTGGAGCAGAGAGGTGGCTGACTGAGTCCGCTCTGAGGCAGCACTGAGCAGGACATGTGTAGGCCCCTTTGCTTTCTGTGCCAACGTGTGAGCCTGCCCAAGGCCCAGGACAGCAGACTCAAGAACATCAAGAACTGTATGAGTCTCTGGTCCCACTGAGGCCTGCAATGGTGGGTGAAGCTAGGAGGCCTCAAAGGATAAGGCGAGGCACAGCTGGGGACCCTGGCTCCAGCCTCAATGAGGTAGATAAGGACCGCAGCTGCAGGTATCTCTCAGTGAAGGCCTTCCTGGAGATAACGCTGCTCTCCTAAATTAACATAATGTGTTACTTGGAGAAGCCCTTGGAGGGACCTGCATTTTTCCCAGACTCCTGTGTCTTCTTCACTATCCCCCTCCTTTGGTGAGAAGCTAATCTATACAGGCTCCCAGAAGAAATTCTTTGTTGTAAACCCCAGAAAATCTGTGTGAGAGGGTTAGGTTCCTTCAGGAGCCCTGAAATAATTTCATTTGTGTCATTTATTTTAGCCTTGGCCATACACTCATTTGGGAGGCTGCGGGCCTCATGAGCCCGCAGTAACTCGGGGATAATATTAATGCAAGGGGTGGAGGCACAGCGAGAAAACAAAGACAGGATGGAAAGACAGAGGAGGTGGGGATGTGGGTGAGGGCGAGGGACAAAGGTGGAGAGATGAATTAACCTTGAGGGGATCTCACCAGCAGAAGCCTGTGCCTGCACCCCAGCTGTCCTGTGGGAGCCCAATGGCCAGAGGCCCCATTGCTGTCACCTGAAAGCTGGCAGCTCTGCTCAGTTATTACAGGGAGCTGGGCCATAACTAACATTTAGAAGACCAGTTCACACCACCAGCTCAAAATCAGCTGTCTCACCCCAAAGTTTCCTGCCCTGCGAAATGCAGTGTAAAGCCTTTCTCCTGCTTTCCCTGGGCTGGAAATCTGGGTGAGTTTTCAAAGGAAAACAAAAAAAAAATTAAATCTGTAGCGTAAAAATCATTTGTATTCTATTCTTTTCTGAGAACAGTGAACAAAGTCATTGCGAAAACAGACAAAAGTGTATCAAAATAGTGGTGCAAAAACTGCTTTTATCTAAGAGAAAGATAACCACTGCTAGCAATTTCAACTATTTCCTCTGGTCTCATTGACTTACAAGTGCATGGGCTATAAATCTACGTAGGGTTTACGTAACCTTCCACCAGGTTCTTGTCCATGTTTTAATGTTTAGTGTAGCAGGTTTCCCTCTATCTTTCTGTTCTGGTAGCTTCACACCTTCTTAATTATGAAAGCACCAGGGAGGGCGAGGCAAAAACAGCTACATCCTGGAATAGCAATAGACCTGTGGGACACAGCGGCTTTGTCTGCAGTCAACAGAATAAGCAGTTTTCAATATAGTTTGTTTCATTTCTTTTTTCATTTTTTATAATTTATTTATTTTTTTGTATTTTAGGGAGGGGTCTACATGGTGTTCAGGGTCTCACTATTAGATCGGACTTGTAGTGATCCGCCTGTTTACAGCCTCACAAGTTCTGAGATTATAGGCATGCACCACCATGTCCAGTCTCATTTGTCATCTCAGTATACCCCTGAGGCAGGGCCCGCATGGCAGGCCCAGGAATTGAACCCTTGGCTCCTGTGCTTTCTTGCAGGTGCTTTAATCCACTGAGCTATTTGGCCCTTTATTTCTGATCCTTGATGGTTTACTAGCATTCATAAATGCTAGCAAAGTACACTATGCAGGAGGGAAACATACTATGTTTAACATACAAAATGGACACAAGGCTGAGTGTACAAAAGGCTACATAGAAGACATAGTATTATGTTTTAGTAGAAAGGAAACACTATTTCTTACCCCTGTGTTCAGAAATGGCCTCCAAATTTTGAGTTTTTTAATTTATGCCTTATGCTACATTGTGGAAATACCTTTATGTATTCCATTGTTGAATCTTTAGATAGCGTCCACGGGAAGGGTATCTTAGATTTTCTCAAAGCTCCTCCAACCGCAGAGCTTGAGTCCTGGAGCTGTCATGTGAGCATGGAGAAGAGAGCCGGCTGTCAGCCAAGGAGATGGGATGAGCGGCAGTGTGGGGTATGGACATACCAGGGGTGACTCAGATGGCTGTGGTGGGGGAGAGTGGAGGCTTGTGCCACAGCTTCTTCTCCTTCCAGGGACTTGAGGTAGAAGGTGCTCCGTGCTTTCCATCCTGAGAGGCTAGCTGTGGCCACAGGATGCACTTTGGCCAATGAAATGTGAATGTGACAGCACCTGCAGGAGGTTGTAGCATCCTGGCAAGAGCTGTCACCATTGCCTGGAGGGCCAGGCGGAGGGCCAGCACTACTCGGGGCTGTTTCCTACTCACACTTCATCAGCCAAGAGTGTCTCAGTTCGTTATCTCTGTCTTGTCTCGTTTCCCTGCACTCCTCCTTCCCAGGTGGGATTCCTGGACACCTCATTCTCACCCTTTCCCCTCTCACTCTCTGCCCTTCTGTCCTGTCCTAAGTCATACCCCTGGGTGTCACTTGAAGGGTAGCCAGTGTCACGAGGGGTAGCCTGGGCCCTCTGTGACATGAGTGAGAGGACAGCAAGCCCGTGAGGGAAGACTGGAGACCTAGGGTCCGTGAGCCACTCCCAAGGAGCTGCGCACCAGAGATGACCCTCAGAAGGGAGCCACCTAGACCCCAGGCTCTTCAGCTGCCGAGGCCAGGTGCTGCCTCCTTGCTTCTGTGTCACTGTCTGCATGTCACATGAACACCTCTCCTCTCTCTCTCTCTCTCTTTCTCTCCTTTCCTTTGTCTTTTTGAGACGGGGGTCTCACTCTGCCATTCAGGCTTACCTTGAGCTCACTTGGTAGCAATGATCCTCCTGCCTCAGCCTCCCGAGTGCTGGGATTACAGGAGTGCACCACTAGGCCTGGCGCCTCCTCTCCTCCACCCTGTACTTCCACAATTTAAATCTACCAGGGATGCTGCTTAGATCCAGCTTGGTTAGGACTCCCCATCCTTTCTAGCCTACCTTCTAGAGGCTGTCTTAATTGCTTCCTCATTGCCATAACAAGATACTCATGCCCAAAATCAATGGAGAAAAGGTTTCTTTGGCTCACAGTCTATAGAGGCTTCAGTCTGTAGTTGGCTGCTCCCAGGTTGGGTGGCTTGGCAGAGGGGAACAGTCCATGACAGGCAGAACGTAGCAAAACAACAGGGCCCTACCAGCGTTTTTCTGCTCCTTTTATACTGTATCCAGGCTGCAGGATTAGAGTGATGCCAAATCTCAGGGGACTCATTTAGTAGCCACCCACCTTTAATCTCAGCATCATGTGCTGTAGATCCATCCACCTCTGGAAAAGTCCCACATGATGACATGAAGCTTTAGAGGGACGTCTAGACCCTAACCATAGCACTGTCGTTACATCAGCTCCAGTTCTAGTGGCAATTTGATTGTCTCTATGTGTTCAAATTTAAGCTCCCCAAAGGGGAAAATGATTGGCCAACCCCATTCCTGGCCCTTCAGTGATTCCATGCTCTGGCTACCTTTGGGTGGAGTCAGCCACAGCCAGATCACGAGCCACATGACATGGTTGTTAAGTATTGTCCCAGATGGTTTTGAACAGGTTATGCTGACAGGAAGTGAGTGACAGGAAATGAGAGAGAGGGCAGTCGAAAACATGGCTGCCAGAAGGCTTAGTTAGGGCGGCTGCTGTGGGGAGGTGTCATTCATTGAGATTGTAGGAGGGTATCGTCATTGTTTTCATCTTTGCTGAGAAGTGGGCAGCTTCCCATTGTTCCACTGTCTCCTGATCACACACCCAGTGAGCCAAGGCTCTCAGTTTCATACCCAAGTCCAACTGGCTGATGTTAGAGGAGCTATTTCCTCCTCAATCTTCAAACCTCTTTGGAAGAAAGAGCAGAAAATTCTATGGAGAAAAATTAAAATAGTGACACAGGGAAGCCATCCAGAGGAGTAACCCAAGTATCCATGTTATGGGCTTGGATGGCCACATCAGAATCCAAAGTGAGCCATATACCACACGGCTAGGCCATCCGAGGCCGGCAGTCAGCCATGAGTCAGAGGTTCTGGTCAACACAGCCTCATCTGTCAGAAGTTCACTGTGGACTAAGAGCTGTTGCTTTAGGACGTGGTCCCCAAATGTGGCCCCTCAGTTACTGGGGCTTCATCACTTGGGATATTGTTCAAGGCACACATTCTGGGGTGCCATCCCAGACCTACTGATCAATCTACAGCTGGAAGGCAGAGCAGCAGTCTGCACATTAAGAAGCCTTCCAGAAGACTCTGATACACACTCCAGTTTGAAAATCCTGCAATGAAAGCATCTGGTTTCAGCAGCTTTAAATTTCCTCCTCTGAGTGCCCCTCAGCTGTGGTGATGAAGGTACAAGCCCAGGAACAGGCAGGATTGGAACTAATTGGGAAAGTTATGGCTGCAGTTGGCTGGGGACCTCCTTTCCCCCATCTTGTTCTCTTACATACATCCATGTCCAAGAAGGAAATAGTCTTTTTTATTCTTTTACAGGACTATTGCTTTGTGGTGAAAGGAATGTTGTTCTAATTTTAGGAAGACGGCTTTGGCTATGAACAGGAAGTCCTGAGTGGGAAAACATTGGCTTGAATTTTTTAAAAATGTGTTCTTTTAGTTTTGTTCCTTACAAAAGAAAGGCAGCACTAGTAATGGCAACTCGGCCAGCTTCAGAGATCCACAAACACTTGCAAGAGAAAGATCTCTTTGAAGGACAGGCCCATTGCAGAACCTGCGGCCACAGATGAATAAGCAGAGAAGACCATGGGCCCAGGACTCTGCTTTGGGGAGAGGCATTTGCCACATACTCTGGCTTTAGCATGAAGCAGAGCATCTCTGATAGGCTGGTCCCTGGGTCCCTGCATCACTGCCCCCACTCCACTGCTTTGGAATGGACCCTTTGGAGGAGTACAGTTCCTGAACCAAGTGACCGAGAGCTCAGCAAGCTGAAAGTCTACAACAGACATTCCACTCCTAGCCAGAGACTGTAGTACTCCATGTCACGGGTGAGAAAACAGACTTTCCTAGAAGCAACCTGAGCCCAGATGAATGGAGGTGTGAACCAGGGAACTTTTAGCTATGGCATCTAACTTCTTGAAGGGAGAAGCATCCCTGTTTTTGTTTCACAGTTGGGGGAACTGAGACCTTGAATGTTGAGATAACTAACGTAGAGCTAGTAAGTTAGGGGGCCAGGGAATTGCCACTGAGAACCTCAGCTCAGCCTCCCTCATCACCAGCTCAGGGACAAATGCTTATTTCAAGTGGTCATCATGGGCCACAGGGCCAGCTCTAGAAAAGCGGACATTTAAAATAATGCTTGATTAAAAGTAATTTATTTTCCATTGAAATAAAAGCCCTAGGATGAAAGGCAAATAGAGACTTACTGTGGGGAATGTCTCATGGGAGTGTGGAGGCTAAAGAGTCCCTCATGTGCCACCTCTACACTGCAGACCCAGGAGAGCGCATGGTGCGACTCTCAGTCTGAGACAAGAAGCTGGGGACTCCAGCAGCACATGGTGTGAGTCCCTGGGGTCCAAGGTCAGAGGACCCGGTTCTCTCAAGTCAAGGGTAGGTGCAGATGGGTGTCCCAGCTGAAACAGAGCCAGCCAGTTCACCTTTTCTGGGTGGGTTAGTTCCATCCTGACCTTCAGTGGATTGCAGGTTGCCTGCCCGTGCAGAAAAGGGTCATATGCTTTACCGAGTCCTCAGAGTGGGTGCCAAACTCTTTTCTAGAAAAGATTGTTATCCCTCTTGGCTCTGCAATGCTCCACCTCCAAGCTATGAGAAGAATGAGAGAAAAGATTTCCCTTTTCCTCTTGGTTCAGAACCTGTGGCCGTGACCTCTGTAACACAGGTGTGTCCTCGATGCAGCCCTCAGAGGTGGCTTCCAGGCCTGGAAGAAGGCGACTGCCTGCAGAGGTGGCTACTCCCTCCTCCAGTGCGACAGACCCATTCCCAAGATCTTCATGGGGATAGAGTCAGCATCTTAATTGCTGGAACTTCCTGTCAGATATCCCTGCATGACTCACCAGGGAACACAGGGCAGCCCGTCACCTTCTGCCTGACTGGGTCTCACTGCCACCAGGAGGAAGATCAACGTAGAATGGGGGTGAGAAATTTTGAGATTTGAAAGTATTAGGAAATTGACTGCCCAACATGGCTTATGATTGGCTGGAGACAGCTGTCTTGGTTAAAATGATAATGATGTTGACAAAATGAAAACAAAACAGACAATCCAATAAAGGGACACTGCCCTGGTGTGTAAACAGCCTTTACAAGGAACCTCTGGTTCTTTAGGTGTGAGGAAAGAATGTGTTTTTTATCTTTTAAATTGAATAGGAGCCAGTCATCATGGCCATGTCCCAGTCCTTGGGCCTGGCTCAGAAATGGGCCCAAGTCTGAGTCAGGTGGATGGGAGCTAAAGGGAGATGTCGCTGAGACTCTTGGGAAAGCAAAGGCTTTGCCACTCAGGCGGCTCTGGGAAGCTCCAGGGCCCCTGGGTTGCTGGTGTGGATCAAGGGAGTCATTGTCCTTGTTGAGGGGGGAGGAAGTCTGTGAGTTGCCAAGAGATGACCCAAGCTCACAGGAGCCCTTTCGGTGGGACCATGCCTCACCCTAGCGAGAGGCTGCCTGGGAGGGTGATGCATGCTCAGAGCATGCCACCACAAAGAAAAGACACCAATCGGGGGCCTGCCCATGACTGGCCAGTTTCCCCCCGTGCAGGTGAGCGGCTTCCTGGGCTGTAGTTCAAGGCCATAGATCACAGAATTTTGATGAAGATATTTGGATAGCAGGCAGAGAAAGAAAGCAGAAGTGTGAACCCAGCGGGGCCTGGATCCTCAGGGCAGGGCTCCCAGCAGAGTCACGCGCCAGCCACTGTCCCAGCCACGGACCCAGGCTTCCCCCATGGGCTGTGCAGTCCCAGCCAGGGAGGCGCTGGCAGGGACTTTGGGGGAAACAGTCGACCTTTATTAGCTTAAGTACTTTGCCAGAATCTCCATTACATCCAAACGTGGAAGTTTTTCAACAGCTGCCACGCTGTGGCTCTCCAAAGCCGGAGGCTTGCCTCTGCCGCCGTCAGAGGCAGCCGTGCCAGTTAAAGCTGAGAACCAGAAAACAAGTGTGGAGATTTTGAAACTTGTATTGGATGAGATTTTTCATGCCTTTCTGCTGAGCAGTGCTGTAGAGATAGATCGCATCCAAGCCTCAGGGAGCCTGGTGCATTCCGAATTAGCTGCTGCTTTATTCGGAAGGAGCTTCAAGATCCAGTTGAAGAAACCCTGGGCCAGACTTAACTTGAGCACTCATCTCGTGGGCTAGGCATGCCGCCTGGCCTCTGGGCCAACAACCCCTCCCCTGTAAAGTCAAAGGTGGGCCAAAAGCAGCCCTGGATGAAGAGGTGTCATCACATGGAGAGAACATCCTAACAACATGGTGGCAGAGGAGTGCTTGGTAAAACCTGGGACCTGGACACAGCCTTGGCTCTGAGTCCCAGCTCTCCCACCACTCAGGGTCTATGCTCAGTGAACACATCATCCAGTTCTGAATTGATTTCATTATTTACAAAAGAGAGCAACAGGACCTATGCTGCGGGACTTTTGGGAGAACACAGAAAGTTGATAGAAGCAGAAGACCTGGCACTGTCCAGGCACTAAAAAAAGAACCATTTCAACAAGTACTTATGAAGCATATACTATGTGTCTCATGCTACACCAGCTTCCAGAAAGGCAATTGTGAAAAACCAAGCATCACCTCTACCCTGTGGCATAGATAGGAAGCCCTAAAATCGCACTTACAAGGTGTAGCTGCCACAGGACAGTGGATCTACCCCAGACGGTGCTGGCTGTGGCCACTTAGACAGAGGAAGTGCTATTTCCTTTCCTGGCCACCTCCCTTAACAATGCCCCCCAAGCCACCGCCCATCAACTCTTCACTAGTGAGAGTTCGTCTCCCCAAACTACGCTTCCTGCCTGGTTCACTGACCAGCACCACAGTCTCCAGGAGCTCAGCTTACTTCTCTTGTAAACCATGCATGCGGTGATTCAGTCCTTTGAGCAGCCCTGCCGGCCTCATGATTGCCCATTTCTGCTGAGCTTGGGTTTCACTGCCCAGCATCTCCTGCCACAGTCATAACCCCCAGAGCCAAGTACAGAGGATGAGGGCTTCCTGCCCAGGCTGACACCCACCTGGCGCCAGGTAGATGCGGGGGCTGGGCAGAACCAGCCAACTAGTGCTGAGCATGTCAGGGAGCCAAGAACAGGAGAAATCTCACTCCAGAAGCATAAGATTTCACCCCAGTTGGGCAGGCGATGTTTGGCAACTGAGAGAATTTGGTCAGAACTCCTCTGATGTCTGCATTATTATTTTTCATTCACAAATAAGAATCACCAGAGTTTAGCCTGTGCACTATGCACCATTTTCATCCACAGTGCTGCATTATATAAACATTCTTTCATGAGTAGCCATGTCCTAGCTCAAATCTGATCTCTAGGTCCAGATTTTTGCAAGAACCTGCTATGAATCTCTCTTCCAGGCTTATTCCTAGGTGCTTTCTAATCCAGTTATATTTCTTTCAAGTTGTAAATATCAGTGAAAGTCTTTTTGTCAAAGATGTTTGATGACATCTGTTGCCTTCAAGATAAAGACTAAAGTCTCTGGTGTGCGTTTTGTGGCACATGTGGTGAGATGCCCACCCCCAGCCTCTCCCCCCTAAGCAGCCAACAAGGCCCATCCCACTGTGTGCCTTCCTTTTGGGGGTACTCCATAGCCTCCAGCGCACACTCACTGCTCCTAAGGTTACAGCAAGCAGAGCAATCTTGGTGGCTGCTTGATGCTCCCACTGCTGAAGCATTTGGGAGCAAGGGATTATGCCTTCCTCATCTTGTGTCTAAAATCCTTACTTCAATACCTGTGAGCAGGGCTGGCCAAATAGCTCAGTGGATTAAAGTGCCTGTCAGCAGGCACAGGGACTGTGGGTTCAATCCTTGGGCCTGCTGTGCAGGCCCCACCCCAAGGTAAGCTGAGATAGCAATTGAGACTGGGCGTGGTGGTGCATGTCTATCATCCCAGCTCTCGGGAGGCTATAAACAGGTGGATCACTATGAGTCTGATCTAGTAGTGAGACCCTGAACACCCTGTATACCCTTCCCTAAAATACAAAAAATAAATAAATAAATAAATAAATACCTGGGAGCATACTCTGTTTATAGAATGAATAATGATATTTAAGGATAAATAACTATATAGAACAAACAAATTAGTTTTGAAAAATCATTCTCATAAAAAATGCCAGGCATTGCTGTTCTCTTTTTATGGGCTATTTCCAAGACACTTTTCCTGGTTCTCTTACAGCAATATTCCTTTTGTGGCATTCACTCATGACCCTTACAGTCATGGTGCCTGTACTACAGCCTTCAATTTTCCCCATACTTAGCAGTTCTTTGTTCCTAGAGGCCATCAGGGTCTTATGGCAATGCTGACCATTACGGGCCACCTGCTCCTGCATGGCTCCCGTTTTTCTCAGTTTACAGTGAGGGCCACCTGGTACCATGTCAGGGTTCTGGATGAAGCTGGGACAAGGAAGTGTTGCCGGGCCCGCACATCAGCATCGGGCTCTGGGGCCACACCTCAGAGGCCAGTAACCTGTGGCTTGGGAGCAGCCACCTGCTGCGGAGAACAGCTCTTCTGCGGCCCTCCTTAGACTTACTGCCGGTACCTTTTGTCTATACTTAGGGTATCTGCCTCTGTGAGTTTCAGCTTCTGAGCTATGCTACAGTGAGACAGATTTGGACTTCACATAAGGAAAAATGCATTGTTAGCTATGATAATATTTCAAAAAGTAGCATGACTTTATAAATAAGATAGTGAGCTTCCCCGGTACCAGAGGCACTGAAGGAAAAGTGGAAACCATGAAAGGAGAAACCAACATGGCTTTGGCTCAGCACCTATGCTCCGAGGGCTCCGCCATCGCTGAGATGCATGGATCTGTGAGCAGCCGGTAGGAAGAGCAAAGCTGGACTTGTCCAGGGCAGAGCATGCAGGAAGCTGTCTGAGCGCACAAAGCAAACACCTGGCACAGGCCCTCGAGACTGGATCCAGCGCAATCTAGGGCCTCATCCAAAGCAGGAAGCAAACTTAGTGCACACAGAACTTGAAAACTAACTTGCACTTACTCCAGAGAAAATTTTTTTTTTTTTCCCTTTGCTCAATGCCATGTGGCATGAAGCATGTGTTCACCTCACTGTTGTGGGCCCTCTTCATGACGCTGCAATAGGACAGCCTCATGGGCATCAGATGCCCTGAGGAAACTGAGGCCTCGGGAAGTGAAGTCTCTAATATGGGGACCTCTACATCCAGGTCTCTGCATTCCTTTCCTCCTACTCACCCATCTTTATCTCAGGGCAGAAAATTACACTCCTGAAGGCAAAGAGAACCCCCAGGGCATCATGAGCTGCATTTCCACCCCGGTGGCTGTCTATCAGGGGCATCCTCTGTGTCTGCCACGTAGGACCAGGCAGTACCCGAGTCCAGCGATCTTTCCATCTGCTCTCTTAGATCTTCCTTCCCAACAAAAGCCTGATCTTCCTCTGGGTCAGAGGTTGGACAGGTGCTCCCCATCTTCGTAGAATGGCGTCTCGGGGACGAAAGGCTGTTGTTAAGCTGACTCCACCCTTTTCATCTTCAAACAAAACAGTTGACTTAACCTTTCCTCTTGCTGACAAAACTCTCTTGAGTATCCAACTCATATAAATGGAGCATTCCTAAGTGGACCACTTCTCTAACCCCCTTTTCACAAAGCTCCTCTTTCCAAAACAGTAGGGATTTGAGCACGTGAGCTCTGCAAGTAGCCCATTAGTCTTGGGAAAGTATCAGCAAAAAAATATGATCAGGCCTCGGCCTCAGAGCTGAGGCCAGGCTGTGGAGAGCAGAGAAGGGCCAGGCTTTGAGGGCAGCCAGGCCCCAGCTGCAGCCACAGAAAGAGGCTTTCCCAGGCCCCTTTGCACTCTGTCACCACCCATTTCACAGCCCAAAATCCACTGCTGGTGGTGCCTCAGGAAGTCACATTCACTAGGCTGTGATTCTTGGAGCACAAATTCCCTGTTGTTTTTCCCCCCACAAACGGGATGAATTAATGAATTTAAACTCCTGTGACTCAAACCATGCTTTCTGCTCATTTGTATCAGCTCCATGGTTGCCTCTCTAAGTTTCCTCTTCCTCAGCACAAAAGGGAAGACATGCTGCTGTGTGTCTGTGTGACGGTGGGGAGCCTCCCACAAAGCGAAGGCTGGGAACACCTCGGCAAGACGTGGCGTGTTCGCGAGTGCACAGGAATACTGAAACTGTCGCCTGGGCACCTCTTAGTAAGCATCTTCTAACTTGGTTGTGGTCCAAGGAGCAGAGACAGTCCCCATGGATTTGGTCCCAGAGACAGCACCAGCCTGCCAGGCCCAGGGGACAGCGTCCTGCCTGCTGCCTTTGTCACCTGTGTCTCAAGTATCAGGGGTTCCTGTAAACAAGCCTCTCCTGGGATTGCTTTTATCAGTGCACCTGCAGGGTCCTCTGGTTGGCTGTGATCAGAGCCTGTGGCTCTCCATGTGGTCCCCAGCAGGAAGGTACAGAAGAAAGCCTGTCCCTGGGGCCTTTTGCTTCTGCACCAGGGGCAGGCTTTCCATAAATGGACCTTTTCAGAATCTCAGCTCCTCCTCCTCCAAGTTACCTGTCTGACGTTTGAACCCAACTGTGCCAGTCCTGTTTAATTTCATTGTGTGGCTGGACGTGGGTGCAGCCCTCTGGGAAATATTTAGGCAGGACCTTCTATGAATCTATAATGTTCCTAATGAAAAAGGAGCTCCTCATTCAAAATACACAGAGGCTTAGACATCCCTGTCAGTAAAGATGGAAATGAAACTTAATGTTAAGAAAAATAAGTACTACACACGTACTAATAAACTAAAATAAAATTTTAAAATAAATTTCTAATACTGAATAAAAGAAAGCAGTATTAAGAAATGAATCAATCTTTTGATTTTAGAAAATTATAGAATACATAAGAACCTTTAAAAAAAAAAAAGGAAAAATCAGCCATTATCTCTTTCTTGAGATATTAATATCTATGAATATTTTGATGTTGATATTATTTGAAAAACTGAGGGGGGTTTATAACTCCTAAGCTTAAAAATGATAGCAATAAATCTCAAAGGAAAATAACAATAGATTTGCTTAATAACAATAGATTTGCTTAATAACAATAGATTTGAGTAAACAAAATGTTGTATGTCTACATGTCTAAAGAGATTATCACAAAAGAGCAAAAGAAGCAGGAGAGAACATTTGCATCATAGATGACAAAAGCGTTCATGCCTTGGGGCAGAAAGAGTTCTACCCACATGTGGGTGGGAGGAATGTGCGATCCTGAAGTCTAGACAGCCAGCATATTGGTACAAACTGTGAGAAAGAGACAGATTCTACACGACACGCGGGGAATGGCCACCCTTATAATCAGAGATGCTGGAGGCAGGAAGTGGCCTGCTGGGGTAAACACTGATGGGACTGGTGGAACCCTAAGTGTGCCCCCTCAGAGTGGCAATGGGGCACATCAGCCCTGAAGCCTGCCCGCAGGGGACCCAGCAATTTCACTCACTGGGTTCCATTTGAAAGCATGCAGTTCTTCAAAAGTACAGAAAACACAATTTGCATGATTGTGCCATAATGAGAGAATTTTAAGTAGGATGAGGAGAGCTACTGAAATAGAAAGCCTGAGGCATTTCAGTAATTTAACAAACAGATGCAGACATTAAGTAAAAAATTAAAGTCACCAAATTGTTTATGCAATGTTATGTAAATTATGTATAGCAAAAGTCTGGGAAGAAAACCTACAGGCTTGAGTTTATTTATTCCGAAGCCTACTGGATTTGCATAATGCAAATATCTACTGTCTTATCATGTCTTTTCACTTTTGTTCAGTTCACATTTCCTTAAAGAAATAAAAGTCCATGAAACTACAGTTTTGCACTTTCTTTTTTCTTTCTTTCTTTTTTTTTTTTTTTTTTTTTTTTGACCTGGAATTGAACTCAGGACCTTGCACTTGTGCCACTGGACTAAATCCCCAGCCAGAGTATTGTTTTAATGTGGACACTCAGGTGCACTCCAGGGAGGGGTGGCCCTGGATGCCCTTGGTGGTCAGACCCAGGAACACTTGCTGGCCAGCTCCACCAACAGTGTTTGCTCTGTGTCACTTATGGTCCCTGGCAATTAAATTGTTGTTTGAAAAATTTATGCCCTGCTTTGCCCTAGATTTGGTCCTATTAATGCCTGTCCTAATGCCCTGTCTAGAATACCCTGGAAACTGACTCTCAATTGGCAACTCTTGTGAATGTGGGTCTGGGGACAACACTCCTAGCACCACTGTCTTTGCTCCATTTTTCTGCATGCCACTAACCTTGGCCTTAGTGGACAGGTCAAATTTAGGGTTGGCTTTTCTCTCTGTCTTGACTTCTTGTCATCCTCAACCATTTTCCTCTGACCCTGCATGTGACACAAGGTCATTTTACAAGGAACCCTGCACGGATGGCCTCGGAGATAACCAACAGAGCTGAGAGGCTTTCTTAGCCCAGGTCAAGAGAAGGAGGTGGCCTGAGGGACTGGGTCTCTGCCCTGCCCAAGTGACCTCACTTATACATGACCTGAGTGCAGAGTCCTATGAGACTGTCACCCCAAAGCCCGTGACCAACCACCTCAGATACCGGATAGCACTGTCTATATGGAGAAAAGGCTCACAGAAAGGAGAAAACCTGGTAAACCTGACCTGAATTTTCCAGCCATGCACTATCTCTTCCAGGGACCCAGACTAAGGATCTGTTAATGTTCACTGAAGCAGAGAGCAAAGGGAGGAGGAGAGTTTTCAGGACCCATGAGTCTCCCATGCCAGCAAATCCATGGACACCCATACAGGGCTCTACACCCAGAAGACCAGGCTATGTGAGATGCTGCTGATGCAGTTCCCTTTGCTAGGAATTTGCCCTGCAGTCGGCTAGGAGCTTGTGATGATTTTGTGGATGAGACATCTGAGGAAAAACCTTTGACCTACCACATAAGTACAGTATCTATCTGGAGATGTGTCTATCCAATTTGCCTTTTGAATTGCATACTTTAGCCTGTTCTTAGGGCTCTTCAGCATCCCACCCATCTCTGCTCTGCCCACTCTAGGGAGCTCTGGTGAGCTGCTCCCTCTGCCCAGGAAACTCATCGGGGCACCACCAATTTCTTCTTATCCCAAAGACCCTGATTAAAAGTTACTCTTCCTGAAACGATCAAGCCCACCCTTTCTGTATTCTTCAGCCGCAGCAGAGTAGCTGATGTTGAGTTTAGAACTGATCTTTCTAGGAATGTCTCTCCCCAGTAGGTTGGAGGCCTTGAGCACCATCTTATTTATCTTTGGATTCTCACCAAGTGGTTGTGTATGTTGCATGAACGAAACAACGAATGAATGAATGAATGATTCCCTATTTACTTTCGGAAGTTATTCTTTCATAAAGCCTTCATACAGCTAGTTTATACATTGCTCTATAAGTGCATCATGTCTTCTCCTCCTACTGTGTCTGACCTTCTTGTTTCCAAGTTTCTGAATCCACCTGATGTGCTCAGACTAGAGAATTTTAGGCATTGGCGGTGAGCCCAGGAGCATCCCAACTCCCAAGAACTTCTCCCCCAGAGAGGACCCTGGACCCACCATTGGCAGGCTGTTTCTTAGAGAATGGCAACTGTGCAAGTAATAATTGTTTATCATTATCATAGTGTTTGTTGCATCCATGGCTTTATGACCACATTGCATAGGAACTTCAAATGTATTTGTTCACTTAATTGTCTATCTATTCTAGAAGTATAAACACCAGCCTATTTCCCAGAAAAGGAAGATAAGGCACTCATAGATTGGTTCAAGATCAAAGGAGAGAGGTGTGGCAAGTCAGGCCTGAATGACACCAGCACTAACATCTTCGTCCACTCGTGTGGCCTTCCTCCAAATGGGCACTGATGCTCACTGCATGCTCGCGACATCCCAGGCACGGTACCTCAGAGTCGAGGGATTTCACTGGACCTCCAAGGACACACCCTAGGAGAGGAGCCAAAGTGTAGTTCACGAGGCATCCGCAGGGGGAGGCTGGAGAGAGGAGGCTGAGTGTCACATGCAGGGGCACACCTTGGGCTAGCAGAGGGAGGTAAACTGCAGGACTGGAGCCTTGTGAGGGCTTGAAACAGGTTGGGAACTGAAGACCATGAATGGATCAGAGGGGGGAGTTTGGGGTAGGGAGCAGGAAGAGTTCAAGGGTTTCAGAACTTGCCTCCATGTGCTAGAGATGTGTGTGCAAGAGATATGCTGGCACACAGGGATGGGTGGCCCAGGCTTTTCTCAGGGCCTGCCTGTCCTACACACCTTGCTGTACATTCATCTACCACGTGAGACCACATGTTCAGGGCATGTGGGGGATCAGGTCTATCACACCTGAAGTCTGGAAGACCTCAGTCCCTGCCTTGGTCCCATCTCCTGCCTGCTCTGCCATCCTTGGAAAGTAATTGAACTACTCTAAACCCTGTTTTCTTTGGTTTTCCATGGACAAAATGCAATTACATGTCAATAGAGGAGCTAACTGAGGTACCATCTGGAAAGCTTGCAACCTAAACTGTATATAGTAGGTGCTTAATGAATATTACTCTCACTTTCCATCTTCAGATGTTCAATGTCTCCAAATGTTCATGCTTTATAGGCTCAATCTCCAGGTTGGTACAACTGAGAGGTCAGGGGCCCTTTAAAAGGTGGAGCCTATGGAACTTCTTTAGGTCTTTGGGGGCTTGTTTCAAGGGAAGTGGGCGATCTTGAAGTGGGGGATACTTTTCTCTTCATTGTTACTTCCTGGTGATAAGTAGCTTTGTTCCCACCATGAGGCCTGACCTTGTGACAGGCCCAGAATTCAGAAGAGATCAACCACAGTCAGGACTCTTGAGAGGTGTGAGCTGGAGCAACCTTTCCTCTCCATAATCAGTTGTTTCAGGTATTTTGACACAGAGACAGAATGCTGGCCTTCTGTTGTTCTTTGACTCCCTCCTTAATTCTTAATTCTTTCCTCCTGCTGTTTTGTAAAGCTCAGGCAGGTCTAAGCTGTGGTTCCTTCTGGGGCCAGGGCTACATCCTCCTTGACCTTGTCATTCTCCCTTGCTCACTTAGCACATAGTTTGCCCATAGCTGATATTATGGGCTTAAGCACTTGTAGCAATGATGAATACCAAATGCTTCATTTTTTAAAAAGATCCTGTGCAGGCAATCTATGTGTGAGGCTGTGTCAAACTCAGTTTAGACATCAAAAAAATGTTGCCTGGGAAGCATGTGGCACTGCCAAACACTGGGTCAGCACATTGAGCGGGTCAAAGGAATCATCCCCAGGCGGGTTTCCAGTTCCTCCCCTTGGCTGGTGGACACGCCGCCTTGACCTCACCCTCGCCTTTTCTGCATTGTTGAGGAGTGGATAGTTCAAACAGTTTCATAGATCAGCTTGTCATTTCTAAAATTAAAAAGTATATATTTTTCCAATCATCACAGCAATTAATTCATGTCCACTTCCGAAAACGTTTTAATGCAAGGAGGCAAGGAGGTGACACATGGCGCTGAACATATGTCCAGTCCTGTCGCCCAAGTGCTTGCTGTTCACTCTGATGTAAAGCCACACAGATGTGCCCCAAATAGGATTATTGTAATTATTCTTTATAATAAGAGCAATTTGTCTTTCTCCATTGCCATTTCCACTTGAGATTTATTTGGTTTCTATTTGTTTACCCAAATAGAAAGAAGAATGAAAAGAGAAAAGAATTAAAGTGAAGCCAAGGCTGGTGGTTGTTACATGACTTGAGTCTTTGGCTAACATGTGGGTTAGCAGGTGTCAGACCTCGTGTTTCCAGACACACACAGCCTCCACTCTTGCCTCCCAGCTCAGGCTGCCGCCTTGTTTCTCCCTCTCCCGCCTGTGCTTCTCCTTGGCCTCTTTTGCAGCCCTAAAGAGTCACAAGGACACTAGCAGCATCACCTCAGAAGAAGGTCAAGTCTGTGGCCAGCCTGGCCATGCCAGTGTCTCCGGCCGCAGCCCCAGAGCCAGCCTGCAGATGGGGCACCCTGCGGTGCGAGGCACACGGCGCAGCTGGGAGGCCCGCCAGGGACATCGAGTCCTGTCTATAATCAAATCCCAGTCGGTGGCCAATTCTTCAATTCAAAAGTTTGAATAGGATGGTTCTTTAAAAAGAACTCCAGCTGGTGAAACTCAAGGCCTGAAGAAACTCCGGTCTAATAATACTTCTGACCGGACCCCCCACGTCCCTGTGCGGGTGAATTTCCATACTCTGTAGCTCCGCAGACGCTTTGCCTACTGCCCGAGTCTCTTAATGAAGGGAGCGGCCCTGCTGCGGCCCTGCTGATCATTTCCAAGTGCACTGTGCAAGGAATCTTTCATCTTTCTGAGTGGCTTTGCCTCTTCCATCTTTCACCCGGTATTTCCCTCCCAGGTCTACCAATCCAACCCCTTTTTTAACTTGTAAAAGGAAGCTCTCAGAAGAAGTCCTCCTCCCCCACATCTTGTCACTTGTGCCAGTTGTGCAGAATTTCCTCTGGTGACGCTACCATCTTTGCAGGGGTTCAGTAGTGTTTTCCTAGCTCCCCGGAGTCTCTTAACTTCCCAGAGCACATTGCTAATTCCAGACCACTTTATTGCCTAGTTCCACTCACAGGTAGAAGTCAGTGAACGCTTTACAGACACCCTCATGGGCCAGGCGCCCCGCCAGGCACCTGGGGTACAAGAGGGTGTGACAGAATCCCCAGTCTAGTAAGTAGAAGCGGGGCCTCACCACGTGCCTCCTACCTCCCCACAGCCAGGGTGCCCCTTCCACACCTGTACTTGTATCACAATGACCATCCTGGCTACAGCCCGCTCAGATCAGCACTGCAGGCCACACCCCGCTCGATCAGGCAGCCAGTATCACATGGCAAACTGAGGCTTGGAGGGAGCAGGCCCATGTCACACAGTTGACAGGTGACAGCCAGGTTCAGATGGAAGTGAGCCAACTTCTAAACCCACACTCTCTGCCAATGTGTGCTATCACCTCCTAGCCTATGAGAAACCAGTGGACGCATGCGTGCACGTGTGTGTGTACATGCATGCGTGTGTGTGTGTGTGTGTGTGTGTGTGCGTGTGTGTGTGTGCGTGTGTGTCCTAGTGGGAGAAATTGGGCATGAGGGATCTGAAGAACAGAATGAATTTCTAAGCTTCCTGCCCCTCTCCAAGGACTGATGCTCCGGCTCAGCGGTCCTCTGGCCCTGCTTGGCCACACAGCAGGCAAGGGCCCTTGGAGGCTGCTGTCCTCTAGAAATCTGTCCAGGCTGGTGTCCCAAGCTTCTGTGGCCTGTGGGAGGTGTCAGCACGCACTGCAAGGACCAAACTCATGGTCTCGTCACCACTGTGAGCTCTGCTTGGACCCTGGTGGTGTCTCTGCCCAGGACCAACCACCTGC
Organism: Ctenomys sociabilis; assembly: GCA_004027165.1. NCBI lineage: Eukaryota > Metazoa > Chordata > Mammalia > Rodentia > Ctenomyidae > Ctenomys > Ctenomys sociabilis. The sequence continues at coordinate 47,981 of PVKA01009130.1, forward strand.
TTCCAGTTGTTGTACCCCTTGTAGATGTGAGATGGGCCCCTTCTTAGGATTGCTATGCAGCAGAGAGTGGGAAGAGACATGAGGGACAAGAGCCATAGGGGCTGGAACTTACTAGAATGTAGGATGGGGCAATAGGTAAGCATTAACGCTTCCTGCTGCCCTCATTATAGCCATGCAATGTCACATTCAAGGAGGGGATTCCATACCCAGGGCTCATCTAGAAGGGCCCAGAATCCAGTCCAGCTATAGCACTGGTCCTAGTTAGTTATGCTTGCTGTATGTGCCTAGGGTCCCCCAAAGAGCCTGTGATGGGTGACAAGGCCCATGGAGGGAAGACCTGGTGCACTTGATCACCTAGGAGATGCATAGCCAATTTGAGTACTTGCTATAACTTCTGTGGTTAGCAACATTTTCAAACAATGGGGGTTGGTCTTTCAGGGAGGAAGGTGCTGGTCGCTGGAGCCCCCAGTACTGGCTGGGGCAGGAGATAAAAAAACCCAGTTGACAGGGCTCCAGAAGGCTCCTTCACACCCTCACTTTCTGTTTCTTCATATTTCCCTGAAATGTTGACAGCTAAAATATTGGGAATGGGAAGGAGACAGAGGTGGGTGTGCAGAGGGGGCACAGGACCCCACATCGGAAGGAGGAATGTTAATGGAAAGGGCTCAGAGGCTGGGCCTGCAGGCAGCGTGTTTTGATGAACTCCACAAAGCTGCAGCATTGCAGAAGCTTCAGGGTTGCTAAAAATGGAACACGGCCAAGTCTTCACCCCATGGCCAGGCCAGCTGCCTTCCTGATCAGCCAGTCTGACTTCTTGGGGTGCTTTTGGGGAGAAATCTACTCAGATGACTGCATTTCGAGATTTGCTCTGCAGTGATAAAAAATAAACTCTGAGGGTCCACATATTTGATCAATTTACTTTTATCCTTTAATCAAATGAGGTTCAGCCCTGCAATCAGAAAGAAAAACATTTTGCTAAGCATCTCATTTCCCTAGTGATTCATCCAGCAGCAGGCCCAGAGCTGGCAGGATAGGTATTTGAATAAGGTGTTTAATGTTGGCATAATTTTTGCGACCACATCACAGTAGACTGGAATGGCTTTCAAGATACTTTATTTTTTAATCACAACTACACATAAAGCATCCACCACTCACAAACCCTGGAGAAGGTTGGATTAGAATGTCAGAATTATAAAATCATCATCAAAAAATGCAGGACCAGTGTTTTCAGTCTGTAACTCCTGGATCCTTGGTTGCTTCAGTAGACTTGAGAGGGACGAAAGTGTTTTTAGAAAGAAGATAATAAAAGTGTGTGCACCTCTAAGGTCCAGCATCTCAGGGTCTTGCGCTCCCCAGGATGATCTCTTTCCAAGGGTCAGCAAGCAGGGACATCTGCAAAGGAGTAGGGCTTTCAGGGGTGAACACAAGGCCTCCCACAGTCATCTGAAGAGGGAGAGAATCAAGCAGTGTGTGGTCCGCACTGCAAGGGCGCAGGAGTAGACCCTCCCCAGTCACCTCCGAGCTCCAGGGACTCCAGAGGCAGAGAAGAGTGGAGGAACACAGCGGTGGCAAGAGCAGGAGGAGAAGCTATCTGGAGGGTTTGGGGTGGGTCTTTTGTTTGTTTGGTAAAAGTGGGGACTGAATCCAGGGCATTTGTGCTGAGCTGTGTCCCTGGCCCGTCTCAGTTTTTATTGTGAGACAATGCCTTGGTAAGTCACTATGCTGTCCAGGCTGGGCTAAAATTTGTAATCCTTCTGCCATGCCTCCAGAGGGCTGGGATTTTAAGTGTATGCCACTACACCCAGCTTCAAGGAACCTTAAGGAGGGAGCACACTGTGGTGATACCCCATACATTTTGGATCTGAACACATTTGGGTTCAAATCTTGTATCAATTATGGTCTGATCCTGTCTCCTACTTAATCTGAGTTGCAGCTTCTAAAATGTCAAACAAGAACAAAATGCGACCTGCACTGGGTTATCACAAGTGTTAATGAGAGAATGAATCTTAGGGTGGTCTCTGAAATGCAGCAGGCACCTAATGAATAGTTTTCCTGTACCCTCTTCCCTGTAGCTCCTTCAGATGGAAGAATGCAGAATACAGGGCATGCTGCCTGATGTAAGTCCGGGCCCGAGGCTCTGAGACTTTCCCATGCCATACCACTGTCTACAGAGCAGAGTCCGAAGCCCCTGGCAGAGTAGTTCACAGTGCCAGATCTGGCCTGGCTAGGCTCAGGGGAAATTTGAATGACACCCCAAAGCCAGAGGAAGACAGAGCAGGCTGAAAGCCACAGAAGGAAATGACTGGAGAGGAGGAGTCAGCATAACCAGAGCTTCACCCACCTTACATGCCCATTTGGGGTCCTTCTCATTCTTCTTAAAGTGGACCCACCAGCTACCAGCCCCTTGGATGGAGAAGTGGCGTGGTGATCCCGTAATCCTCGCACCAAGTCCTGGCCACACAGGAAGTGCTGGGCACACTCTGGTGTCTGGCTTGTTCCCAGGTGTGGCTAAAGTGCCAGCTCCTCTGCCAGACACTCTGGGACCCACCTTGTCCTTCCCAGCACCTCGCAACCCCTCCTTGGCACTTGTCCCACAGCCTTCTGGATGACCATGTGTGTTCCACTACTTCTGTCCCTGACCAAGGACAACTATACCTTCTTTCTTAGGGTAGACAGAGCCCTCTAGGCATGGTGGGTGTCTCGGTTACTTTTCTCTTTTTGTTGGAAGAAATTTAAAGAAAGGTTTATTTAGTTCATAGTTAGTGGAAGTTTCAGTCCACCCCCTGCAGACTCCATGGCAGCTGCACACAGCAAAGGGCAGTTGTTCGTGGGAGCAGAAAACAGCAAAGAGCAAGCGAGGAAATCAGCTGCAGCTTCCTGCAGGCCTCTCTCCCTTCCTCCCATGCTGACTGTGAGTACCACAGCTTCTCAGAGGAAGTGACACCCAGAAACCTTCCTCAGTTCCCCTTTATATTCTTTTGTGATGAGCCACTCTATGGTGGGCCCCCTACGCCCTGGGAAGGGCCTTCAGGCCCTGGGTGTGGAACTGTTGCCATTTAGTTAAGCGTTTACTTCTTAAGTTGACACAATGTATCAACCACTGCAGTGGCAGCCACCAGAAGGTTGTCTAACAAGTGAATGGGTGGGGGCCACCTGTCCTTAAGCAATGAGTTGACGTTAGGAACTTTATAGCCACAAGCCAGTATTTTTCATACTCTCATCCATGTTGTTGGTGCATTCATCAATGCCAAATGTGTGGGGGGGGTGTTTACTGAAGCGAAACAAAGACTGGAGAAACAGTGGTTCATTTTACTACTCCAATATGCCCAGTAGGTTCTAATGGCATCTTTTCAAATAAATTTTATGAAAAAAAATCATGAATATTTTACAGTAAATAGTCCTAACCAGTGTTCTCCATTCCTTATGGCTTTCATCAGTATATTTTAACTAATGAACCAATATTGATGTACTGTTAACAAAACTCATATTGATTTAGATTAGGTCAGGTTTTTCAGGATCTTGTTGTGCAGTCAGTGGTCATCTCCTTTTAGCCAGATTGGTATAAAAGGAATTCACATGAGTCTCTTGAAGTTTAGGGGTGCAGAATGCTATTGCTCATAGCTAAATGCCCCTGCAAAGCCTCAGCCAGGCATAGCAGGGCTTTTCAGAAGATGCCAGATCTAGAGGGTGTGCTGCTGAGATTTGACACTGGGATGGATTCATGGTGCCATGCTAGGATCAAGGCTGCCCCACCCTGAGTGTGAGTCCCACCTGCCCCATGGGTGAGGAGCCTACACAGAATTAAGAGGGACAGAAAGAGGGTTGCTGAGGTCACTTGGTGCCTGCTGCTTGCTATGTACTGTCCTGCTGCCTTCAGCCCTCTGCACGGCTCCTCTGCCCTCGCTTGGGGCCAGCCGACTGTGAACTGGAACCTCTACCCACTGTGAGCCAAAATAACCTGTTCTCCTCTAACTCTGAGTGCTGGGTGCTTTATCTCAGCAATGAGAAAAGGCACTAAGATATTTGCTCATTTCTAATTTAATTCCATTGTATTTCGAGATTATCCATTAAGTGATTTACATTCTTTTAAATTTGTTAACACATGTTTTATGGACCAGAATTTGGGTATGAACAATCTACAAATTTGAGGATAATGAGTGCTCTGCTATTATTGGATGGAATATTCTATAAATGTCCTATAAACCAATTTGGTCAACAGTATTGTTCAGTCAGTTTTCACAGACAGTAGGCCAGTGATGCCTGTGACTAATAGCAGACCTTCCCATGCCACCTTCAGTTCTACAGCTGTTGACTGTGTGTATCAACTCTATGTTGCGAAGGGCAGACACATTTAAAATTGCTATGTTTTCTCAAAGAAGTGGCTACTTAATCTTTATGTAATGCTCCTAACATTGGATATTTTCCCTTTTCTTGGTTATGCTTTCTACGAAATCAACATAGCTTTTGCAGTTTTCATTAACAGCATGTTTCTTTCTCCACTCTCATTTCTAACATCAGAATCTTCATAAAGTGGATTTCATAATTGATAACAGATTGACAAAGAGTTGTCTCTTGCTTTTTAATCAACTCCAAAATCCTTTTCCTTTCATGAGACTATGTATTATGTTAAATAAATAAACATATAACTGAAATAATCTTCTAATACCTGTGCACTTTAAGACACATTTTCAAGAAAATGAGACTACCGATATCCTAGTTTACTTTCTTCTTTTTTCTAGACAGGATCTTGTTTTGTAGCTCAGGCTGGCCTTGAACTCACTATGTAGCCCAGGCTGGCCCCAAATTCATAGCAACCTTCCTGCCTCTGCCTCCCAACTGCTGTGATTACAGGCTCATCCAGAGATCTGCACCCAGCACCTATTCTGCCTTCCTGTATGATTCTTCAACATTACACGAGACATAGGCAGGAAGCTATAGCACCCACCTAGAGAAGATCCATTCCCAGCTTTCCTGCCAGAGCCCAGAAAGACCAGTGCCATGACAAATGTCCCAGGCTTGTGATCACAGAACATGGCAAGGGTCACCTTATGTGACATCAACAGGACTTTCCATGAATGCTAAAAGAATATCTTAAGTAAAAATGTTAATTTTAAAGTAATTTCCTATTGCTCAGGGCCCATGGTGTGTCTGCTTCTGCAACATCTCCAACTTACTGAAATCACTTTTGATGGACAGGGATAGACATGGTATTAATGTGCACCATTTGATCTGGAGTTGGGTGAATGAGGGGTGATTTACAGAATCTCAGGGCAGGCACCCTGGACAGCCAGGCCTAATACCATGTCAAAGTTGTCCCAGAAATACGGTTTGTAAGCATCAACATGGGGAGGGTTTCTGCTGCATTTTCTTGTCCTGGTGATTTTCTCTGGGAAAGTCTGGGCACCAGCAGAGGTGGAGCCCCACTGCTCATGGCAGAGCTGTGCCCAGGAGCTCACCTGTTGCCTCTTCCCGAGACTCTGTGGTAGGTGGTTAAGTGTGGACTAGAAGTGCGTAGACCTGTTCTACCCCAAATGACCCACATCCCCTACTTGTCTGTTCCCTCAGAGTTGAAACAGACAGTCATGCCAGAGAGCACCAGGGCCGCCACTCCCCAGCCCATGGCTCTGGATAAACAGCTTGGCAGGTGCACCACAGTCAGTAGATTTATGCACAGAGATCCACATTTCTCAGAACAGCATTCAGAATATAGCAGGTCCAAACTGCTAATCACACTCACCATAGAATCTTAAAACCTGCCCCACCTGAGGGTTTCTGTTCTTATACTGCAGATCCCTGGGTCAGCCTTCAAGCCCCTGCCATCGAAAGGCCCTGAGTGCCTGAGTAGTACTCTTACTGTCAGCCCAGCCCCCCGTGGTGCTCCTACACAGATCTGCTGGACTGGCTCACTTGTCCCTTTCCCTTCAACCATGAGCTGCTCCAGGCAGTGGCTTGGCCTTTTCAGGGCTACACGCCCACTTCATCAGCACAGACAGTATCCACTGAGCATTCTTGGGAAAAGTAGAGGGAAAATGATCTCCCTGCCTGTGGAGCAGAGGGAAGTGGGATGTGGAGACTAGCTTTTATCAGACAGCTGAATGAGTGTGGGGCATTCAACTGCATTAACTTGTTGTTTGAATGGAGGAGTGATACTGTTAGAGACATACAATAGCAGAGGATTTCACACCCTGCCAAGTATTTTTAAATAGATCACATGTAAATAATCGGCTTTTACTGTATGTAACTAAACACAAAGAGAAAGTGTTAAAGAGGAGAGGCGTTGCCAACTGGCTGAGTGCTCTTTCACTCAACCCAGGTGGAAATCACGGCTCTGCCAGTGCAGCTCCACTAGCGGCTCCTGGCTTTGCGTGGCCCCTCAGTGCTGCAGCTCTGTGGCTCTGACTGGGGCTGGAGATGGACAGTCTGGGTGCAGCACCCAGCTCCACACTGGCTGTGCAATGTAGGAGGAAGTGCTCCCCGTCTCTGCACCTCCATTGTTTTGCCTATTGTATACAAGCGTAATAGCGAGGATAGGATTAAATTGTGTGCTTTTTCAAAGCACATAAAGAACTAATAACTGTGACTCGAATAGGGTACATGATCAGGAGGTGGTAGCTGTCACTACATAGTGTTTGCTATGTGTGTGTAACAGTGTATGCATTATAATGAACTTTTAATAAGTCAAACATGTCAGGGCTGTATCTGGAAAGGCAGGATACTGTTAATGCCTGCTCCTGCAAAAGAGAAAGAAGTTGCCGTAATTCAATGGTAGGTGGAACACTGATCTTGCAGTGAGAAAAATTGGTTTCCGGTTCCCATCTTGTATGTACTAGCAGCAACACATTCCGGGGCATGTTTGCAACTGCTGACTATCCTTTCCTAGTCAGAGGGGTGGAGATGAAATTAATAGAGGTCACGTCTACAAAAGGATACCCACGCAGCCTAGGGACCTTGAAGGTACCCCGTGAACCTGGGCCAATGGAGTTCGTTGTATCTCATACTCATTTTCATTTTTCCAAAGCCATGTTCCGTTTGCACAAATCAGGGGAAGTACTGAACACCTCTCATATGAGATTGGTGAGCGCTCTCTATTGATTTTTCAGAGCAGCAGAAGGGACTGGATGCGGGCAGTAGCTGGGGCCAATGTCCTCAGTCCAGAGAAGCAACTGCTTTGCCTGGGGATGGAAGAGCTCATTCTGCCTTCAGAGAGCACCGCCCCCAGTCAGCCATGTCACGATGAGAAGGGGTCTCGGTGACTCAGCGCTTCCAATCAGTCTCATGAAAGTGACATGTGGGGTGGATAAAGCTGAGAAGGAAGTAGTCACTCTCCCAAATATGCCACCAAAGAGGTGACTTCATAAAGGGTCCAGGCATGGAGTCAGTAGGAATAGGATGCTAGGACCAAGGAATGGCCCAGCGCTTTCTGTGCCAAACAGTGTCCAGCTGGTTCTGTTCCACCCTTTCCTGTTCTGGATGCTCACAGCAGCCAACAGCCCTGCTTTTGCTAAAGATGGAATCTGGGCAGAGCAGCCTGTGCCGTGTGGGAGCTGTCAGCTCTGAGATGTCTCCTTCCTTCTCCTTCTGGTACCAAGACCTCTAGCTGCCAACTGGCTCCCTCTTCCTTTCTGCAAGCGAAGCTCTCTAGTTCAAGTACAAAGAGTTCCACTCCAGAAAAAGCCATTAGCCAGGCACAGGGGAGGTTCAAGAAGTGAGGGGCAAAGGAAGGAGGTGGGGATGAGCCTATGCCTGCATCCCCCAGGCAGACCTCTCCCTGCACTGTTAGGCTGGCTCTTTCCTGCTGGGACACCAGAGGACAATCTACCAGCAGGAGTACAGCTGCTTGTATCAGGGGACAGAGGACAAGAATGCAGGGCTGGTTGGGGAAGCACCCCTGCTGTGTGAACGCCAGCTTAGGAAACAGCTCCAGGGAAGGCTCCTGCTGCTTCTCAGACACTGCTGAGGTAACCAGTAGAGTGTCAGGGCAGAGTCGGGAACCCTGGGAGGGACCCTGGATCTGCCCTCTGCTACCTGGGATTGTCTCTTTCTGGTCCTCACCTCTCTTGACCAATGAGAATGGCTTACTGTATGTCCTCCCCACTAAATCCACAGAAAGATGCAAGAGTGTTGTGCTAGTTTCTGAAATAGTGAAGAAAGAGCTTGGGCCTTGGGCTCAGAGAGACTTGAGTTCAATTCAGTTGTAGGTCCTGTCAAGTCACTTAGCCTCAGTTTCCCCATTTGTCCATGCATTCATTTTCATAGGTGTGAAGTGGGGACTCGAGTGTGAGTCAGGCCCTTATGGCAGATGTGAGCTGGCCCTCACAGAGCCTTTTCATCTGTTCAACGGAGGACATGAATCCTACTCTACACAGTGACTGTACAAGAATTAAATAAAATTAAATATATGAATGCTCAGCTGAGTAATGGTGCAGAAGAGAGGCTCGGTAAAGTTTAGTCCCCTAACCAAAGCCAAAATGACCAATATTCATGCAGGAAATCTCTTTTAATCAAGACTTTTCAAGAAAGTTTCGATAATAATTACCCAGCAAAGGCCATTTATTTTTTACAAATTAAAAATTGTCTTGGTCTTAGTATTCAGCAGTGGCAGCCGGGCTGGAGATTAGATGAATGTGCAGGTTTCTCTTAAGTGAGATCAAACTTAACCGGAGCAAGTAGGCCGAGTCCACTCAGTGTTATCCCACTGGGGCCCTGAGACGCTGTCACTGTCAGCATGCACCTGGATGCCACTCTGGGGACATTCAAGCGAGGACCTGCCCCTCCTTCAGTCTTGTTCTCATTATTCTCCTCTGAACACCCAGGCAGGGCGGTGAGTGTGCCCACGCCTGCACATGCAGCTGTGCCCACGCACATGCGCAGGGGCGCTCCTGGGGGCTGGCAGGCCCCTTTACAAGGGCCGGGTGCGTTTTCAGAAAGCCTTCATTTCTGTTCCTCCAATAAATGTTTATTGAAAGAAGAACAGAGGAATGAACAAGTTAGCTCTTTCTGGGCCAACTGCTAGAACTAAAGCACGTTTTGTAAAAATAAATTCAAGAAGCGCTCACTCCCATCAATTTGGGAAAGCGGCTTTCAGTGATCCTGGGAGGAGATTCATGATGCCGAAGGGCCAAGGACCTCTCTGGTGGACAGCAGGCTGGCTTTGTTAACCAAGAGAGGTCTGGCCTGACCTAACCAAGGGTGGCTTGTCTGTGTAGTTGATCACTTGTTGGTGCCACAACCCCCGCTGAACCCCATCACTCAGAGAGCTGGGAAGAGTGTGCTAGCGTGTGCGCTGGTGACAAAGCCACTCCAGGCCTCAGCTGAGACTACGCAATTCCCGGCGTCCCTATGTCCCCGAGACAAGTTGTCCCTCCTGCCTGCAAGTCACTGAGGTCACCTCCAGCCAGCCAAGCAGAACACTTGGGCTGTGTGAGATGAACAAAGAACCAGGGATGCACCGCGACCTCGGGAGTACCAGGCCAGGGACGCGAAGGGACAGGCTCCTCTGGCTCACCCAATCTCGTTCTTCTTCCTGTATCTGCTTCCTTCCGCATCTGTAGTTCATCTCTCTTTGACACCCCAGATGGCATGGAAGGTCTCCTACAGCCCCCTGCCAAACCTCCTTCCATCTTCAGCCCTGGTGTCGTGCCCGCCTGACCAGTCATCCTTGCACACAGGGTGGGGTCACACTAGAAGTAGTTTTGAGGCCTCTTTGTCCCTCAGGGAAATGAACAGCGAGATCCCTGACAGCCACTCTACTGGGAGTCTGATGGTTTCTAACATGTTTGGCTTGCTTGTGCTTCCCAGGGAACTTAGAACCCAGGAAACCCCAGAAAGAAGTCTGAAAATCTGTCGGTGACAGACCAGGTCATCTGCATGCCGCTCAGAGGCCTTTGGTTTTGCTAGATGGGCTCTGGAATCGTCCAGGTGTCCTCACGCCTGGAGCCTTTCAGGCCCTTGAGTACTGTTCCTCTGGCTTCTCATCATGTCTCTGCTGAGCAAATATTTCCTACCTCCCCGGGGCCCATTTTAAAAGTCACCAACTCCACCATATTTCACTGACTCTACCTACCAAGGTAAAAGCCTTGAGTTATTCCTTTATTCTTCCACTAAATTCTGCTGGAAACGGTTCAAAATTACTCTTTCTGTAACCCACAGAAGGTAAAAAGCATATTTTTAAATAATTTTATCAGAAAAGTTATATATGCTTGTGTATATTTGGAAAATAACAATAACTAAAAAAGAAGGAAATCTGAATTTCTTCAAATCATAAATATCCATAGCTTAAGTGGCACAGGTTTCATCTAATCTTTTTTCCCAATGGATCATATGTGTATTTTTTTTTTTATAATTGAAGTAACATATGATTTTCTACCCTTCTTGTCTTCAATTGAGATTATACTGAAAACATGTTTCTACAGTATTGTTTCATGAGTCTGCTATCAAATGGCTATGTGATATCGCACCATACTTCATTGGCTCATTTCCCAATGTTTGGACAGCAGTATAATCTTCATTTTTATTTTTTCTTTTAAAAACAATGAAGTGTGCTGGATAGTTTTCATTTGTCTCTCTCGAGCCATCGTTGACTCCAGGTCCATCTGGACTATGTCACAGGCCCCCTGGCCTCTAGCTTTGGTTGGTCTCAGAGTAGGAAAAGCTGGTAAGGAGCAGTGCCAGGATGAGGCAGGCAATTTCCTCCCTGGGTTGGACATGTGGGCACGGAGGCAGACAGGGAGCCCTCTCCACAGGGCTCCCTCTGGGCTGTGGGCCATTGCTCCTGGACCCTGTGTCTTCCCATGCCCAGAGTCCTGCATCACCTCTGCATGCTCTCCATGCCCTGCCCAGCTCCCTGAGTCAGCACTGGTTTGTCTCAGTGGGACTGTCCTCCAGTGCTCACTTGTGCCTGGGCACTTAGCAGGGTCCTGACAGGTGCACGCTGCAGTTGGCACTTTGCACCTCATTGTTGACTCTACTCATAGTACTGATAGCTGTTCCCAACAAATGTTGACAGTAGACCAACAGGTTAAAATAAAACAAAATAAATGCAACATGTTTGCAGCACTTTATTTATGCTGCCACACTGCTTGCCAGAATCCCATCATGTTCCCTGTTAGTCATAGCTGAAGACACAAAGTTATCATTTTGAATCTGGAAATGCTGGTAAGCAAGAAGTGTCATGTGCTTTAATTTATACTCTATTGATTACTCATGATAGTAAACACTTTCCACACACTGTATTTTAATTTCTCTTTTATGAGTGACCACACCTAATGTCATCCTCTCTCCTTTATAATAACTACCTGCTTATGATGATAATCATAAAAAGTATAAGTAATATTATCATTATCACCAATTCTTGCAGCTACAAGGATGGCTCAATTGTTAGACAAGCCAGAGACCAAGTATTACTAGAAGGCTGAAAAGCAGGAATGTATCTGATTTTGTTTTCTTTTTTTCTTTTTTTTCTTTTTTTTTTTTTTTTTGTGGCGGAACTGGGGATTGATCTCAGACCTTTGCACTTGGCAGAGAAGCACTTATTCTACTGAGCCATCTCCCCGGTCCCAGGAATGTATCTGTTATGAGAATACTAGGGACATATGTGTTAGTCGGTGGCATACACGGACTGAACGCAGACAGCGGTCCCTCATTTATCACAGAGGCTGTGTTCCAGACACCTCTCTGACAAGTGGAAATCAGCAAAGTAGTGAGGCTGTATTTATTTTAGTATTTATATATGTTTTAGGGCTTTACAAGACCCTCCTGCACTCTTATAAAACTTTCTCACACTTTAAAAAAAACTCCTAATGTTCTTAAACATTTTCTAAACCTGCAAACCTACATACTTTTAATAATATACACGTACCATACAATACTGCAAAATCCTGTGACACAGTAAAAAATCCACAATTAATAGTGTTGATGAATGTTTTTTGAAAACCCACAAATCAGTGAGTCCATGAGAGTGGAACCAAGAAATAGTGAGGGACTACCATACTCTGGCTTCTCTTCAGACTGTATAAATCTTTTGCCTTTACAAATGGATTGAACATCTCTGGTTTGAAATGCTTGGGAACAGAAATGTATGCAGTTTCAGATTTTTTTTTTGAATAGTTACAGATATGTAATGTCGTGGGGCCGGAACCCAAGTTTAAATTAAAAAACCATTCATATTTATACACTGCACCAGTGGGGAGCTCTGTGAACTATGGTTAGTGGGCCTGTACCCCGACTGTGACTATCAACCAAGATCTGGCATGGAATTCTCATGCTAGTGCTCAAGAGAGCTTTTAATTTGGGAGCATTTCAGATTTTGAAATTAGGGATATTTGACCTATGATTGTATTATTAAAGTAGTAGTCAATAGTTACTGAATTTCTGTCATTTGCCAGGTACAGATAAGTGATTTACATATGCTGCTTAACAAATGTGCTCATGTTGGTCACTATGTCCAACAAAACACTGACCCATTTCTGAAACCCAGCCCTACCACAAGTAGTGTAACCATAAGAAACCCAAGGTTTCTCTCCAAATAGGTTGATCCAGAGACAGGAACACCGGCTGAACCTTGCCTTCTTAATGCTCTTACATCTCTGACATTTGGTTCCAAAATTAAGCAAAAATGGAATAGTTAAAATTCCAGCAGGCAGACAAACAGTTCTTGGATATTCCCAACTCACTTGTGTAAACACTGGGGGCCTGCAAGGTTACAGGCTGCTATAAACCACCCAGTCACAGTGGGGTTTTTGGCTGCATGGAGCAAAGGGTTGGATTTTAGAAAACAGCCAGACAAAATTCTCTTCATCAGTTCTACTTTAGAGTAAAAGGAAGCATTTCCTTGGCAAAAGGTGGCCAGTTTGGAGGCACCTGAGACCTAGAACAAGTGCCACCTGAGATAGGTGGCACTCGGGCCGCCTTGTGCCGCAGCCAGGGAGAGCACACCGCCAGCTTCCTCCCCACCCAGCCTTGACTTTTGTGTCTTCTCAGAACATGAACCTTAATTTCCCTATTTGATGGCTTCCTCCTCGAAGAAGCAGCGAGTTCTCTCTTGGGTTGGAGCTGGCAAGGGGAAGAACTTCTTTTGCAGAAGAACTCAATGCTATTTCTGAGCTCTGGGGCTTTGTGGAGAATTTTATTTTTGTAAGAGGTTGTGTTTTATGTATTATAGCTTTAGATTTCTGCTTGCCACTGCATGAGGCCAAGCCTCTGTGTTAATTTCATTTCATCTTCCTTTGCCTGGTAATGATGGGTCTGCAGCCAGACTCAGGTGCAGCTCTCTCACCCATTCCTGCTAAACTTGCCTCTGTTCATTTTCAAAAGGAACTAAATTTTAACAACTGAAATGAAGAGAAGAAAGCAAAGAGCCAGCACTCCAGTCCCAGCTGACAGCAGCAGCATCACTGGGTGTGGCCATCCAGATGTTAGTGTTTCCAGATGTTCCTGTTTCCTCACCTCACCTGTGCTGTGAGACACTGATGGGTGAGAGGTCAGACTGCCCACCTTCAGGGGTAGTCCCATGCTGCAAAATAAGACTTCTGATCTCCAGTACTGAACGTTCAAAGTGCCTCCCCAATCAGACTCTGAGCTTCCAGGGCAGGAGGGGTCCTCTCGTCCAAGGAAACGTCTACAACACAAGTCAAGTGGCTTGTGAGCAAGCCTCCCATTTGTTGACTGCAGCATGAACCAGAAAATGTGTTTAGGGAGCTCAGGGCCCTCCAGGCCCTGCTCCTACCCAGGAAATGAGCGAGGAGGGAGACATGAACACATGAACTCTGGCAGCTGTATTCCTGGGTGTTTTAGAACTCCCAATACATCTGTTGGGTGGAAACCCTGGACATGGGGGTGGGAAGTTGCAGAGACAGATTGGCTTCCAACCTCTCATGGGGATTCCACACCCACTGCCATGGAGAGAGGCTTTCCAACTGGGCCAGGAGGAGGCCACCACACCCTCAAGCCCCACCCCTGTTCAACTCAGTGTTTATTTATGCTTTGGATGTTCTGGGTGGAATGTTCCGGTATTTTCACCCAAAGATAGAATAATTTACATTAATACCAATAGCTAATGGCTGTTGAACACTTACCATGTGACAGGCATTCTGCCAAACACTTTGCATGTTTGGCTCTATCTAATCCTCACAAGGATCCTTGGTGATTGCCTATTATCTCCTTGTCTCTGTCTGCCTCGATCCATTGCAATTTTTTGTTTGTTTGTTTTTGGTGGTACCAAGGCTCAAACCCAGGACCCTGTACTTGCCAGGCAAGCACTTATTCTACTGAGCTATCTCACTGCCCCCCACCTCGATCCATTGCAACTCAGCTTTTAAAGATGCTTCCTCTAAATGTTTCTGGTATAATGGGCAGAGTATCTGCAACTCTGTGTATACAGCATCAAGGATCAAAAAAGTTAAATAACTTGCCCGAGGGCACATGGAATAAATTTGAATATTGTTAAGTCAGGTCAAATGGAAATCTAGAAATGTGCACTGGGTTGAACAACATGAAATGCACCAGAGACATTTAGAAGAAATGTCTTAAAAAGCTGGACTGGGGTGGATTGAAGTGGACGGAGACAGGCAGAGGATGGAGGGGCACCTGGGTGGCAGCATTTGGAAGGAGTCTGGTGCAGATCAGGTCCTCTGAGTCAGCTAGGATGCTTTGTATACACAGCACGAGAAGTCCTATTGCAGGTGTTCTCGCACACCACTTTCTTCATACAACAGGAAACTTAGAGATAGGGAAGACTAAAACACGGGCAGTAGCTCAGCAGCATCATGAAGGATTGGGCTCTTCCACAGCCTTGATCGGTTCTTCGACATCCCACTGCTTCACTGCAGTACATTTTGATGTGGGTTTCTTAATATGTACACAGCCCAGTTTGGGTTGATGGAGCTTTAATACATCTGTGTCTCTATGTCTCTCATAAAACCTGGAAAATCGTTATTCAGTATTATGAGAATCACAGAAAATTCCTGGGTGTTATAAGACAGTATAGGATTTTTAGTATAGCATTCGTATAAAAATGAATAAATCTAGCTAGCTTTAATTCTATTCTTGAAAAATAATTATCATACAAGATAAACTCTGAGGGGACTTCACTGACCTCATGGGAAACAAAAACTACATGTTTTGGTGTATAGGTCTTGCTCTATCTCGGTCTTAACCATCCAGCAGAAAAGTATAAAAATGAGGTATACAATACGGAGCCATAATGATAAGTTGGGCTGTAAATGGCTATAGTTAACAACTTCTTCAGATAACTCACTATTATTGTGGAATGTTGGACTGTGTTGGATTGTGTCGCCGAGTTCAGGCACCTAAATTGGTTTAATGACAATGGAGTGCCCATCTTTGACAGGTCTAGACAAAAAAAAAAAAAAAAAGAGGTATAGAAAGGAAGAATCATGATGTGTGTGTATAAACAGTACAATTAGAATAAATATGCCATGCTTCTGCATAATTCTATGAGAAGCAAGATTTGCACTAATAGTGGTTGGACAAGATATTATGTTGGCTTCTAGTACTATGGACAACCACTAGGAAGATAACAAGGTAGAAAGTAGTAATTATTGAATTTGTGATATAATTCAGGTATAAAAAATATAAAATAAGTAAACAGCTACACTCTTAATTTACTGATAAGAGACATCTGCTGCAATAATGTCTGTAAGTATAATATCATGTATGCACCTTGTACGATACCAAAACACTATGAAAACAGTTTTCAATGTATGAATTTATCGAATCTGTCCTGTTAATGTGTCTTGAAACTGTCTCATTGCTATTTGTACTTCAATAAAAAAAAATAAAATAAAAAAGAAAAATAATTATCATAAAAGGAAGATGAACTCAAGTTTGAACCTCAGCTCCCCAAAGCCCAGTTTCATCATACGCATCATAGACTGTATCAGTGCTTCATAGGATAGTGGGAGCAAAATCTGATTGCATGTACACACCTAGGTAGGCCCACACCAGTGTGGGCCAGCAGCCCTTTATACTGGAGGGCTCTGATGACTGCACAAACTCAGTCCACTACCGTGCATTCCGTGTGGACTGACTGAAGAAAAAGAGTCAGCAAATTGCCCACACTGCCTCCCGATATACTCCTGCTGTCACTGGCATAACCCAGGAGCTTTTATCTCCATCAATATTGAAGAGTGTCTGTGATCTGACACATGAGCGCAGATGCTCTTGAACAAGATGTGTCATGGTTTTATTCTACAAGAGGAGACATGAAGGTCATGTCTAGGTTAAATTGTATTCATGCCACATTGAATGAGATGATAAGACATGTCCTTGGAGGATGCCTTGAGGACTTGTCCACATGTGCCTATTGTGCATCTTACTCTTCCCTCTCCACGGCCCTTTCCATTTTGCTCCCCAACTTTCTTGACTCCATTTGCTTCTTTCTAAATACACCAGTCCGTGTCACCTGGATTAGCACAGTGCCGTCTCTTATGAGTCGGATCTAGAATGCCTCTCCCCAAATTTTTCGTGTGTTTGAATCAATGCAGCTCGACAACAGATACTCAGTAATGTCCCAAACACCATATCTACATAAACATGTAGATGAAGACCTTTGCCCACCCATGACTTTATGTTCATGGCATGGAATGTAGAATCTGAGTTGGAGCTGGAAACTGCACAGTGTGAGGGCTATTTCTTCTCTCACCCAGCCCATACTCATGGAAGATGTGGCTAGCCTGTTGCAGCTTTCTTTCCTTCTCAGCTCCAATAAGAAGTGTGAGTCTTTCCTGAGTGTTTCAGTTATGACTGCCAATTAAATAATTAACATAGGAGCTGAAATTTACTCATTAACCTGCTATGGCTTAAATATGAAGTGTCCTCTGAAGACCTAAGTATGGGAGCCTTGAGTTTCAGCACAGTGACATTCAGAGACGGGCTTGGGAGAACACTGCTTGAGGGCAATGATCCCGTCGATGAACTCATTCTGAGTTCATGGCTGCGTGTGCCATTAGGAGGCAGACCCCAGTTGGACCCCAGTTGAGAAAGCGGGACACTGGGTCCCTCAAGGACCACACCTTTCCTCTTAGGCTCTTTTCCTGTCTGCCTCCTGACTGCTGTGAGGCAGAAAGTAATACATGAAAAATACAAAATTCATCTACAACACAGCAGAATCATGTGATCCTTCTACCCATCATGAACATAGCGAAAGACTGTGCTACATTAGGGAGGATGTGAGACTCGGGGACTACAGAATCCCCCAAAGCTCAAATTCCAAAGTTTTTATACATTATCTTTTCACCTGTTCAAATGTTTCTGTGTTGAGGAGGAAGAGCAGGAGTGGCCTGTCCAAGCAGCATGAGATGGACAGCTTTGGCCACATCAGCACTTCCTCTCCCATGTCACGTTCACGCCAGAATCAGACACTCTGTTTCGCACTCCATCCTAAGCAGTGTAGTCAAGAGGGCTGGAAGCTGCTGTTCAGCCCTAGCACAAAGCAGCCCCGGTCCAGGGATGTGTATGGTGGACCCCTGGGGTCCACATGAGTGTGGGCCTCTTGCCTACAGCCCATGCTCTGTGGCCTTGGGGAACTCGGAGATCGAGTCCTTCCCTACTTTCCAGTGATGAAGGAAACGAAGTTGGGCAGGGCTGGAAGTGATAACTTCCCTGAGGAATGTTGGGAAACTCCCCAGCATTTTGCAGGGCTTGGGGATCCTGGGGCGGCAGTTACACCACCCAAGAGCAAGTGGACATTCGCCAATGAGCTGGGATCACACAGGATGGGAAAGAGAGGAGTGACCGACACGTAATAAGCTTTTCATTAGCACTGTTGGACCAGACGCTTCTGTGGCTCCCAGGAAAGAGGGGTTAGCCCAGTACACTCACAGCCTGAGGGAGCCCGCTGGACTGGGGGTGTGATGTTAGGAGCCAGATCCTAAGTGTGCTGAGTCCTCTCTTGTTCCCCAGTTGGGTGCTGTGGACTCCAGGGTCCCCTGAAGGGGAGGAGGGGGAAGGGGAGGGGGGAGAGAGAGAGAGAGCAGCTGTTTCCCTTTTTCTTTCCCTGTGGATATAGGTGTGACCAAGGCATGCTCCTGACCTGGGGAAGGGCATGCCAAATCTTCAACCTCCTGGATACCTTGGATGCTTAGAAGGTTCCTCCAATGTCACCACTGGGTGCTTACTTCCTTTCTGTCACCTCAGCAAGCCACCTGCCTCCCACCTTCATGTCACCCACCTGGATGCTGGGCTCCACTTCATTCATGTCTCTTAGAAATTCTTTCCTTATCATGAGAAGAACTCACCCCTGGGAGCTCTTTCCTTTCTGGTCCTGGGTAGAATGAGCAGGTCATTGTCCAAACCCAATTTCAAGTTTGTCAAGCCCGTTGTTACCATTACTAGTTACACCAGGACAATAGGGGTGATCTAGGCCTTCCTGGTGGAACAACACTTAGGATTGAAGACTTGAGTTTTTTCAGAGCTAATGTTACTCTTCCTTCAAAGTAACCCGCATTCAAAGCACCTGAATTATCACCCTCTGAAATGCACAGAGGGCTGCTTTCTGCAGTGGAAAAAGAAGGCGACAAATGGAGCCATGATTGTATGACTCGGGGCTGTTAGGGACAGCCGATGGCCTGCACAGGCCAACATTATATTCTGACAACTAAGAAAAAGAAGCAATTCAAAGCATTCAGAAAAGTGGAAGGTCTACAATGAGCCACATGAATTGTGAACCAGAAATTGGTTTTATTCATTCTGCAGAAGCATTAAGATATAAATGTTTCAGGAAGCAGTGCAATGTGGTGCCTGCCAGTGGGTGCCAAATGTTGGTCTACAACACGGCTGAGCTGCTTAGATCCAATCTTCTGGGAAATTCATTAAAAATCAAATTCCTCAGCTTCACCTTACAATCTCCCAAGAAGCCTGTTGCATTTAACTCCTGGAAAGTTCTGAAAGAATTTCTTGTGGTGAAACAAGTTTGGGTCCCCTCAGCAAAATGCCTAAGAGGACTCCTCTTGTGCCATACATTCAGTCACTCCATATATACCTATCAAACACATACTATGTACTAGACACAGAGTAGGCATAAGACAACCAGCAGTACACATGCATGCATTGACACACACACACTCGCACACACATACACATGTGTACACACATGTATATGTACATACAAAGGCATAAAAGCCAAACAAACTTGAGCCCCAGGGCTGTCTGATAGCACCAGCTCTGTTCCTGAGCTTCATAATGACTTAGCTTCTTATCCTACCTCCTAAGGACGTGGTGATATTTGAATAAGATCTCTATGGGAATCAGCTTTTCATTACTATGACAAAACATCTGAGAAAAACAACTCAAAGGAGGAAAGTTTACTTCTTTGGTGTCAGAAGTTTTGGTCTTTGGTCAGCCAGCTTCATTCCTTCAGATTTGTGGTGAGGGAAGCATCAATAGTGGAAGGGCGCAGAGGAGGGAAGCTGCTTACTTCAGGGCAGCCAGGAAGCATAAACAGTGAGAGGGAGGGGCAGTAGTGAGATAGGGAGGGAGGGGAGGGAGGGAGGGGGAGAAGGAGGGAAGGAGGGAGGACGAGGCAGGGAGGGAAGGAGGGAGGGAAATAAGGATGGAGGAAGAGAATGAGACAGAGACAAAGGCAGAGAGGGAGGGGTGGGGGATACAGCCCCCTGGGGTGTACTCCTATGGTCCCCTCACTCTCTGTCACTTCTCCATCTGTGGCTGGGGAAGCTGGAGCCCTTCAGATTCAGCCTTTGGGCTCACAGCTGAGTGCCCTGTCAGCAATCAGGACTTCTTCACAATAACCTTCTGGGGAGGCATTTTAAATAACAACTGCAGCAAAGTGCTGATTTCCATGGCTGATTTCTGTGGCTGGGGTACTGGACAAATGCTGGTTACGAAGACCAGATTATGGTGGAGACAGGGAGGATATCAGCAGCACTAGTAACACAGCGCGGCATGGGGGCCAGAGTTCGTGAGTCTCAGCACACAGACCCTCAAAACTGATCGCCATCATCTCCAAGTTCATGCATAGCCTGCATGTGGCACTATGGCTTTGAGTGATCTTTTTCATATTGCTTGGTCTCTAGTACCGAAGGAAGGTCCTAAACACCATGACCAATACCAATTCCATCCAACTGTAATGCTCCAGGAACCCCAATTTACTTAAACGTGACTCAGAATCCCAGCATCCCTGCAGTTGGCCACACTGCCAGCCTTCTTCTACAATGTTGCAAATGCCCGTGCTCACCTTGAGATGAGGCCTCGGGGTCCAGCACATCACTCCAGGCCAGATACGAACTCAAAATCATACAATAAAAGGAAGGACAAGGGAATTCAAATGGGAAAGAGTTGAACTATAGCATCTAACATTCTAGCTATTGTGCACTGGCCAACCCTTGGCCCAGGTTCCCATCCCCAGAAAGTGAGATAAGGCAGGAGGAAGTTGGGCAGAGAAAGGAAGGACATGTAGTCTAGGACCACCGGGGAGTGAGATGGGGCCACGGAGGAGGAGGAGGCTTTGAAGCTGCCTGAGTTTTGCAGGCAACAGCTTTTGTGGTTCCAAGGAGGTCAGCAGAGACTGCAGTGAGCACATCTTGGCCAAGCCCGCAATTCACTCTCCAAAACAGGGCTGGGTTCTTCTACTGGGAGAATTTCACCCTTTTTCACACTGTTCCTAAACCCTGCTCCCCTGCATAAGGATGTCAATCAAGGTTCATGACAGAAAGATTCCCAAGGCCCGCATTCGCATGTCCTCCAGGGCCAGAGGCTCAACAAGACAGCTGGGACAACTGCAAGCAGTTCTGGGAGAATTAGCAAGACAACTCCTGGGAGGGAAGGCCCAGCTCTCTGTTCACACAACCTTGATTGAGAGCTTGAAGCAAAGCAAACACTGATCTGTGATGGGAGAACATGAATTTGGGAGGAGGTACAGTTTCCAGGCAGCCACTGGCCTGCCACAGTGCTATGATGGACCACCATGTGGTCTCCACGCTGCGTGGCCCCAATGGCCACCATTGATACAGAGCAGAGTGAGCAGGCTGGCTCTATGAAGGCCGGGTAATAAATATTTCTGTCTTTGTGGTCTCTGTAGCAGCTACTGGATTCTGCAATTATAACTTGGGTTGTCAGATAAAACACAGGGTGTTGTACATATTTATTTGCTAATTCTGGAAACCCTGCTTGTGGCCTGAAAGAAGTCCTGGACACTATATATGTGAATGGGCATGTTCAACTTCCACATAATTCCTTTTCCAGAGACAAGCAGCAGGCAAGATCAATGGTGACAAGGGTGGGGCTTTGCCAGTAGCATCCTTGCCAGGCTATGGTGCCAACAGGGCGCCCAGGCTAGCCCACCATGGGGCAAGCAGCGGTACTGCAACAAGTTCAGCTCTAAGCCCCACACACAGTGACACACACATGCACTTTTTTTTACTTATTATTATTATTTTTAAAGAATACAAAATAGTGATAGAAGAAAACAGCATTATACATAGTACAACATTTCACTAAACAAAATAATAGGAATCCAACAATGGTTACTGTACTACATGATGCTATGTGCAAATTAGTTTTTCAGATTACCAGATATAAATGTAAAAGTTTTGTTTCAAAAAAAAGTAACTATGAAGTTATAAGAAATTCAAGAGAGGAAAAAATCAGAGTAAAAACAAAAATTGTAAGCATTAACTGCTCCTTTCTTTTTTTATATATTCATATAATTAGAATTCTCAAAGTAGAAATGAGTAGGCAATAAATAAAGATTTAAAATTTCTGAATTTAGTTCAACTTATA
>PVKA01009131.1:0-47366 GCA_004027165.1 Ctenomys sociabilis
CAGTTTCAAGTGTAATTTGTTTTTATGTTAGCTTTTCATTCTTGAATTCTAGTTCACTATAGAAAAGATGTATGCTCCTTAGGGGAAAAGTGTTGGGAATCATTGAGTTACTCTAAATTTCTTCTCTTCATTGAAAATTGACTCAGGAAATTTCAGGTTAAAAATAAAGCACCGCCATGACCTTTTCTGTTTTTTTAAATCTTTCTCAGATTACAGAACTGGTAATTATTGATTTATGATTTCTGAATTCAGTGGTGCTCCTAATTTGTCTTCAAAGTGTTTTTTCTAGCTTGTGAGATAATACAGGTTGCACCACACACAAATGTGTGCTATGTGACAGGCTGCAGCTCCAGCACCAGCCCCTACTTGCCAAGCCTACCACACCCCAATTCTGCTCCACGTAGTGCCAGCTGGGGATGTTCAGAAACTGGGATCCATGACTCCTATGACCTGTCCTAAGAAGTCACGTGCTGCTTCAATGGTAGACATGTCATAGTTTAGTGCAGGTGTTCTTATCAGGTCAAGGGGGTGAATAAGGGTTTGTGATTCTGCTCCACAGGCATCGCCCTCCTCTCTCCCCATCAGCCAGCCTCTGCTCTAGCAGAGACAGACGGGTCCTGCGAGTGAGGATGCCATTGCCTGGAAAGCACATCATCGATACCAAGCTCTGCACAGGGAAGCAGATGTCCATGGCTACCCTGTGTGCATCCTGCTAGGAAGCATAAGGTGTCCAGACCATGGTCATATGGGCTCTATGCAAAGTGCTTCATACAGCCATGAGCTTAAACCTTAGCTTCATTACAGTCTGTACTGCTCTTGTCGAGCCATTCAAGTCCCCTTTACTGGTATGTATGTGTCAGCGTCTGAAGGTATAGTGAGTAGTGTAACCAGCTCCTTCCTGGAGGTTAACTTCCACAGGAGACAGCGAGGGCTCAGCAACTGTGCCTCCCATCCATTCCAGTCTTACCTCTAATTGTCCTTGCTATGTCCTTTCCTTGTTTCTTTCCATCACTGTATTGCTTGGTAGATCTTCCAAAAAAGACTGGGTTAGAAGATGGAAAAGGGCATAAACCCAAATTAACAAAGTGTTCTATGGCTAAGGATACTAAATACACTATACCTAGAAGGTGAAGTCAAAGGGTTGACATGTCATTCACTTTAAGCTACAAGTCAGGATATCTGTACAGCCAAGAGTTCTATAGACAGAAGCAAAAACAAGCCAATCAAAGCAAACAAACAAACAAAAAATTGCCCAAGTATGCAAACACAAATACATAAAGAACTGTGTACTTGTTTTTGTCTTCTCCTGGCATTAACTTTGACAGACTTTTAATCTCAGAAAACCTACTGAAGACAATGCAAGGTAAGTTTATTTCAAATATATGATGAGTAAGCTGGTTAATGGGATCTAGTTTATTTCCCTGCATGGATATCTTTTTCCTGTGGAGCAACAGTAATCATCACAATAATGTAGTTCATTATTATTCAGCTTACATAGTATCTCACCAGATGAAGGCAGCCTTCAAGCTACTCACTTTCATGAGGCCCACGAACATCATATGTTAGAACCTAAGCTTTCTCAAAAGACAAAAAATAAGAAATGTCTCTGATAAAAAGTTCACAAGAGAAAAATCGTTGAGAAGCAAAGAATGGCTTTTCATGTGATGAACTATAAATCAATAGAGTGAGAAGTTCGTTGAACATGTTCTACAAATCAATGACCTTGATTATTCTACAATTGAAGGGAGAAAGGGAATGTAATAAATATTAAGATATGATCCTGGACATAGCAGGTGACAGTTTCCATGGCCACAGATCTACACCTAGGAAGAGTTGGTGGTCACTGCTCTCTGAGTCCACCCTTGTGTTCCAGAACACTGTGTCTCAGTGAAACCTCCAATGTAGGTCCCACAGTTGGATGTTCTGATATCCTATGTCCAAAATAAAGCCCAAGCTCAGAAATTTTAACCTTCTTAGATGACTCCAGCCTATATTCAGGGCTGAGAATTTGGAGTCTGGACCTAGCTTTCTAAATGGAGAACCCAGGGCTGGGGAGATAGCTCAATGGAATAAGCTCCTGCCTGCCAAGTGCAAGGGCCTGAGTTCAATCCCAGGTTACACAAAAGAGAGAGATAAAGGGACAGAAAGAGAGAGAAAGAGAGAAATGGAGAACCAAGGAGGGCAGAACTAGACTGGAGCTGCCAGGACCCCGGAGGCCAGTCGTCTTCCCACATGATCAGGAGGAGCATTGGCTAAAGGTCCTGGTCCTTTGTGGGCATGAGTCTGCAGAGTCACACAGGCTTCTAGAGGACTGTCCCCAGATGGCAGGACCTCTAGACAGAAGTGCCTGACCACTTCCTATAAACCTTCCCCTCCCTGACAGGTCAAGGGCAAGAGATGTTCATTCATCCCCCACACCCCAGAA
Organism: Ctenomys sociabilis; assembly: GCA_004027165.1. Classification (NCBI taxonomy): domain Eukaryota; kingdom Metazoa; phylum Chordata; class Mammalia; order Rodentia; family Ctenomyidae; genus Ctenomys; species Ctenomys sociabilis. The sequence continues at coordinate 2,426 of PVKA01009131.1, forward strand.
TTAGCTTGGCTGTCTTCTCCTGTCACATGTGTTCAATGTATTTGGATAAAATATTAGAAAACTTTAGGTCAGGAACAGTATCTTGCTGGTGCCCTTCAAAGTTCTTTTCCAATCATACAAAAAAATCCTCTGTGGAATACAGATCACCATGAGAGGCCAAGATGGCAGGAGCCAGAGAGGGCCAATGACTAGGCAGGAAATGTGGATTGAAAGCCATAGATACCCTCCCTTCATCTTTTTATACGTATAAACTTAGGTTCTGAGAAGTCACCTGTTCCAGCCTCTGGAGTCCTGTCTGATGTACAGCCTGGGTACTCAATTTCAAAGCTAGATCTCTGAGTCAAAGATCTTCTTTCTGAATGTCACTCCAGAAATCTCTTAGGAAATATCCAAAACAAAAGAAAAAGGGTCCAGAAGATTTGCTATCTTGATGCCTAGGAAGTTGACCTGTCCTCTGCCCCGGACACTTGGCTAAGCCAACACCATGAGAGAGTACAGTAGCAACCAGCAAGTTCAGATGGGATGGCACTGATGAGGCCAAACTCCCCCATCTGCTGTGCCTGTGAGCTTCCCTATGGGCATGGGAGTCTTCATAGGTTTGTACCTACCTCCTCTTTTTTAATACTCTTCACAACAGAGTCACCCTACATTTTCCTCCTGGTGCCCACTGCTTACACACAAAATAACCAATTAGATTGCTTCTTTCTAGGTATTTCTTTGAATTCTCAACATACCCTTCTGCCTGCCTCAAAAAAGTACCAATATTATTCCTAGGGCTGGCATTACTACAACTTGACTTTGACTACTGCCTTCATTCAACACCCCTTCTGAGAAAAGCACCTTGCCAATACATTACATGATTAGCAGACTTGGTTCTCACCATACTCTTGGAGACTAGGACCATTACTGGCTGCATTTCCATATAAGAGAGAGGTGTAGAACTTGGATTGCTGTTTTGCTTGTGACATTCTTTGGCCTTCATAGCCATCAGTGGTGGGCTGAGTGACATCCTAAGGCATCACTCTGAATCTTCTCTATTTTCATGTCTCACACTTGAGAACCCTTCTGACTATGGTTGGCCATCTGCATCTGCAAGTTTTACACTTATGCATTCAGCCAATTGTAAATCAACCAGCCATAAAACCATTGATCTGACCAACCATAGATTCCTACATACTTCAAGAGATGACATAAAGCACATAGGAATAAGTGCATAAATTCTATGCCAACACTATCCAGTTTTGCATAAGAGATGTAAACATCATGGGCTTTGAGAGATGCAAGGATCCTGCAATCACTGTCCTCTTGATACAGAGGGACAACTGTCCATCACCTGGGACATGCTCCTTGTCCAAAGGTTGCTGACTAATTCTTTATTCTATCTCCAATCTAAATTTTCTTCTGACGCATATCAACATATTCACAGCTTCTGCCTGTGAATGGCTTGAAGGGAGAGTTTATATCTATATTACTGCAGTAATATAGATATAATATAGATTTAATACAGGAATAATAAATGAAACACTACATTTCAATACTGATCACTTTGTAAAGCCTCTACTGTTAGCCCTAGTGCACACTGCTACCAGTAAAATTCACTGTCAAATACCTTCTGTTCCAGGAAGAATCTTCAGTCCCAGTAGTTCACAGATGACAAGAGTTTGCCTTTCCACAGAAGGAGGGAGTGGTTTGCAAACTTGTCAGAGATAGAGTCTTGCAGATGTTAATAAACGACTACAACAGTAAGGAAGAAAGAAATTTATGTAACATGCTGTGGACACACAGAGGAGGGAGTGATTAATTCTATAGGAGCAAAGAATGTATGAGCTGGGATTGACAAAGATATATGAAGTAGAACTGAAAGGTAATTAATTCCCTAGGTGGGGACGAGGAACAAGATGCTTCAGGTGTAGGAATACTAGAATGATGTGGAAGTGGCTGGGTGTTTGTGGAAAACATAATTTACTATGGTGGGCCAGACCGGATGTCTAAGGTGAAAAGATGAGAACAGTAATTGCAATGAGTTCTGAAAGCCAAGAGCCTTGGTGGTCATGCTGAGGAGTTTTGGGTTGTCGGGGAGAAAACGCCCAGCCATCAACAGCCTTTAAGGAAAAGAAGACCGTCATCTAGTTTGTACACTGGGTGCCTCGTTCTGGAAGCCATCCCAAGATGAGTTAATTGGCGGGTGTGTGGTGAATCACTAGGAAGAAGTCCACAGCTTGTATGAGATGGCCAGGGGCTAAGGATGGAGGTGGCCTTGGAAATGACAGCAAGAACCATATCTCAGAATTTTTAGGTGACTAGCTGGGTATGGTAGTTCAGAGCCATAATTCTAGCACTCTAGAAGCTGAGGCAGAAGAATTGATGCAAGTTTGAGGCCAGCTTGGACTACACAATGAGTTCAAAGTCAGACTGGGTTATGCAGTGAAACCCTGTCTTAAAACACTAAAAAAATTTTATGCGACTTCATTAGACATTAATGAATGTAGCAGCAAAAGCTCATAGGGTCAGGGGGATAGCAAGGAAGCAGAGTCAGAAATGATCTAAATAAAGGCTTTCTAAATTAAGTGCCCATAATAATGCACCAAACAGATGGAGAACTTCATGAGTCCTCATCTCACTATTGTTTTGTTTTGCTTTGTTTTGTTTTGAGACAGGGTCTTACTATGCAATGCGAGCTTGCCTTGAACTAACTTATGTAGCCCAGGCTGGGCCTCAACTCATGGAAATCCTCCTGTCTCAGCCTTCCAAGTGTAGACCTGTAATGCAGCATCCTAGATTTCCAAGTAAGTGAGCTCTTCCCAGGAGTCTGAATGTATTTATAAGTCCTATGCAGAAGGGATTATTTTTGTGTTGGCTGTCATTTCAGAGGCTGAGGTAAGTTGGTGTTTATGGTGTGTGGGGTGGGGGAGTGAAACCCTGCTAATATACCTCCTCATGTCACTACAGAACAGCGGCCCCTTTTGATGCAGTCACACAGCATGACTTCACCTATAGACTCAGCCTTATGCATCCCTTTCAAACCACGCATTCCCTCACCCTGGCCCAGAATCTCTCATCTCTTGAAGGAAAACTAGATCTGGAATTCTAATGCCCAGTGTGATGGAGAAAGAGGACTTGCTACAGGGAACTAAATTCTCTCTGTGTGTAAGTGCCTGTGTGTATATTTAGGTGTGTAAACCTGCATGCTTCTGTATGGCTTTGTGCATGTGCTTATAGTGGAGTTGGTAAATTTAACAAACATGAACACAGTAATATCTGGGTATAGCAGTACATACCTGGAATCCCAAGATTTTGGGAGGCCAGGGCAGGAAGCTTGCAAATTGGAAATTAACAACTTAGTGACACCAAAAAAATAAATTCTGAAAAGGGGGTTAAGCATGTAGCTCAGTGCAAAGGCTTTGGGTTCAGTCTGCAAGACCACAACCACAAAAACAGTATGCAAAGCTAACTTTGAATTTTTAGTAAAAAAAAAATATATATATATATATATATATATATATATATATATATATATATATGTATGTATTGGTGGGTGCACTATCCAGGACTTATTTATACTAAAATTCCCTGATGCTTAGCTGAATTTTGAGTGGCACATGTCTGTTAGTGTGTGCATCTGCGTTTGTATTGACATACGTATGGTGTCAGTTCATGGGCTTTCGTAGATTTTCACACATGTGTACACAGCCTCTGTGTTTCTGTGCTCATGTGGATCTAGGTTAGGAGACTTTTTAATAAGAGATTTCTCTTATCCCTGTAGGCCCTGAGTAAAACAGAACTTTACATTTACAAGGGAAAAAAGCAGCCCAATTTCTTTCTATTAATTAATTTTGACTTTGAGCAAGTCACTCCAAAGAGAAGAGGTTGAACCAGACTCATTCATTTAAATATTTATTGGTCATCCTAGGAGCAGAAAGTGCAAAGACAAATAATTCAACCAGGCTCACAGTCTCGTGGAAAGACAACTATATGACTGATGAGGTTACGATGTGATAGTAAATGCTATCATAAACATGCGTGCCCACAGCCAGAAGGTAGTGGCAGCTCCTTCCAGCTCTGCAAGGCCAGCCCTGTTGTGAAGCCAGGAAGATATCTCAGCATGATGCTTTTATGGCTTGGAACCTTTAAATTATGATTATTGATGGAGCCACACAGGCCACTCTGCTGAATGCAGCCGGCCTCCCAAGATCCTAGCTGCAGGAAGAATTGCTCCATTCGTCAAATCTGTTTGCTTTTAATCCTAGCAGCACTCCCAAAAGCTAAAGAATGTCACTGGCTTGCACATCGGAAGCGTTTCTCATTCTCCTGCCTGTGGTCTCGGGAAGCCTTGCTATTCCACCACATAGCTTCTTCGCACTTCCACCTGACACCTCTACCTCTCCCCACCCTCCAGCCTGTTTTGGTCATCCACCATGTTCTAGGCTCCCTCTTTCTAAATAAAATAGGGTGCTGAAAGTGACCTTGGCCATTCTGGTTGGAAACCTGTCTCAAGTGAGCTTTCACATCCTACAAAAAGATGCCTCAAAAGAAAACTGAGGAATTTTGTAGACGTGTCTGAGCCCAGAGCTAGGAAGTCAGCACACCAGCCAACCTGCAGCAGCTAATGGGCCTCAGGGACTGCAACAAGACAGGGAAGGTTTCTTTCCCCCTTACCTAGAAGTCTGAGCCCAAGCTCAGACTGCAGTCCCAGGGGTAGAACGAGCCTGTCCTTCTGGCTTGCTGCTCTGCTGCCTTCAATCCATGGTTGAAACTGTGCCCGCTTCTCAGCCCCACAGTCTGTCTTGGCCCCTGGGAAGCTGGAAATGGGATTTTTATCTGCCACCTTCACCCCAGTCAAGGCTTTGTCTAGAGGGAAAATGGGAAACGTGGACTTGAGTGCACCCTGCAGTCCTTTCCTGGAAAGCTTTAAAACCTTTAGGATATCTCAGGGAAGTCACTTCTCAGCTTACAGCTATCTGTTATAATCATAACAGATGAAACATGATATAATGCCCCATAAATATATGCAATTATCATGGATTATTAAAAAAAAAGTTTAAATTCCCTTTCTGCTATGGCTGGAAGTACAAGAGCACAAACGGAATATTTGCAGTATCCCACTTGCTGGGAGCCAATTAGAGATTGTTGTTTGGCTTGATCGTGACAGGCAGGAGCACCAAGCAGTGACAGGACTTACTATGGAGAGCTAGGAGCTCAGAAGTAGGTCCTGGCCAGAGTCTACCTTGCACCATGCCTTGCCTCCTGTATTCTACCAATGAACTACAGCTCCAAGAATGCCACTCACCAAGGAGCCAGGCCAAGGAATAGCCACCTGTGTCCACAGCCTCACTGGGCATCCTAAGAGCTCCTAGCCTCAGTGGTTCTGCTGAGGTCAGGGCTGGGGGCCTCAGTTTGCATCTTGAATTCTGCTATTGATGACATCCACCCATGATGACTGCAAACGCCTTGTCTCTGTGGTACACAGACCCAGGCCTCAAAGATGCTCCAGGTATGACATAGGTTGGGGAAGGATCTTTCCTCTGGATGGTACAGAATAAATTGGATTTGAGGCCCAGATTTCTCCTCCCCAGCCTGCTTCAGGCATGTCACCGGGCCTAGGTGAGAGTCTACATGTTTCATTTATCAATTAAGAATACCTGCCTCAGAAATCACTGGGACAATCACACATGTGATAAAACAGTTAATGAAAAATACTACTGCTCTGCCCCAAGACCTCCAAGTGAGCAAGAACTTCCAAGACTCTCTCAGCCCAAATCCACCCAAGCCCAGCCCAGTGAGTGTGAGAGAGAATGAGAGAGAACTTTTGGCTTCCCCCGCAGAGCTCCTCTGGTGACAAGCATCCTCCAGAGCCCCCACCCCCAAGACCTCTAAGCGAGCGAGAATTTTTGAGACCCTCTCAGCCTGATCCACCCCAGCCTGGCCCGAACTGCAATTCCCTGGAACCCCTGCCCCAAGCCCGCCCAGCGAGTGACAATTTTTGTGCCTCTTCCGGCCCCTGATCCAGCCCAGCACAATCTGGTGGGTGTGTGGGAGAGCTTCGGCCCTCCCCAGTGCTCCCTGGGCCAGGAGAACACCAGAGGGGAACCACGGGTTCACAGTTGTGTCAGAGGAGCTGCATCAAAAAGGAATTGAACACAACAGCTAGATTCAGGCCAGGCATAACTGGATAATCTCACACTTAATAAATCAGCACCCGAATCTCATTTTGTGCAAAGGTTGTAACTGCACCAAAGCTGTACACCAATGGTTAGAGGTAAGTGCTATACAAAATGACAAAGACAAGGAGAAAAATGCAATCTCAGGGCTCAAGCCCACCCATGATACATGCAGAGGACACTAGCTCAGCTGAAATGAATGAATTTACAAAGTCTGAAGCAAAGAAAAAACAACAGAAAGGTATAGAGGAACTCAGACCAGAATTAACACCTGAAATAAAAAAATAAATTTTTGAATACATAGCATCTGAAGTAATGAATCCAGAAACATATGGGGGAAACCCAATGCCCACCCAGAACAAGTGCAGAAAACACAATTTCAGCTGAAACATATGAATTAACAGCATCACAAGCAAAGAAACAACAGCAGAAAGGTAAAGAAGAAGTCAGAGCAGAAATAATTTCTGAAATAAAAGAAATCTTCAAAATCATAGCGTCTGAAGTAGAGAATCAAATGTGGAAATACATGCAGGAAACCCAATTTGGAAAAAAAAAATGCAGTAAAAGAATTAGTAGCTAACTCTAAAGAAGACACTGACTAAAAAAGAACAGAGGACATTAGAAATATGACGGATTCCTTGAATAAGCAAAGAAATAGACCACATGAAGCAGAATCAATGAGATATAGAAGAACTATAAATGTCAATCAGGAGTCTACAAAACTGTTTGAATGAAAGCGAAGACAGAGTTTCAGATCTTGAAGATGCTGGTGCAGCTATTGAAAAGGTGAGAAAGGATCGCTTAAAAACAATGAGAATGCAGGAAAAACAATCCTTCATAAGCAAGACGATGCCAAGATGAACAATGTGAGATTAATAGGCATCAATGAGAAAGAAGACAATACAAATGATATAAAAAGAATACGGACAGAAGTAATAAAAGAAAACTTCCCAAATATGAGGAAACAATATGACATCCACGTAACCGAAGCATACAGAACACCAAATAACTTCAACCCAAGTAAAAACACACCAAGACATGCAATAGTCAAGAGTCCAAAAATCCAACACAAGAACAATATACTGAAAGCTGCTACAGAAAATAAACAGATTGCATTCAAGGGAAAACCCATCAGAATTACAGCTGACTTCTCTTCACAAAACATGAAACCAAGGAGAGCATGGAACAGAGTTCTATCAAAACAAATTCCAGCCCAGACTACGATGAAAAACTCTCTTTTAAGTTTGATAGAAAGTGAAATACTTCCATGACAAAGAACTAAAGAATTTCGTGATGACAAAGCCATCCCTACACAGGGTACTGAAAGATCTTTTAAAGAGGGACCACAGTGACCAGAAATCCATGAATGAGAATGGAAGAAACCCACTAAATAGGGCAAAAAATTAAACACAGGATGAAAGGGAGTAACAACAGCAGGCAAATAACATGACAATCATAAGTCAATACATTTCAATTATAACCATCAAAGTAAATGGATGCAATTCACCAATTAAGAGAAATAGATGGGCACAGTGCATTAGGAAACAAAGTCCAACAACATGTTGCATACAAGAAACATACTTAACTCAAAAGGACATTCATAGGCTCAAAGTCAAAGGATGCAAAACAATACTACATGCCCCAGCATCTCAGAAAAAAGAAGGAGTAGCAATTCTGTTCTCACACAGTCTCAACTTCAAACCAAAAATGATCAAATGACACAAAGAAGTCCACTATATATTGGTCAGGGGAAAAATTCAAGAGCAACAGGTAACACTCATAAATATTTATGCACCAAATACAGGAGCACCCAACTATGTAAAACAAATCTTAATGGACATGAAAAACTTAATGTCTAAGAACACAATCTTAACAAGAGACCTTAACACACCCTTATCTCAAAAAGATAGGTCAACCAGACAAAAAATTAGCAAGGAAGTAGCAGAACTGAACCAGAGCTTGGAACAAATGGATCTGGTGGTCATATACAGAGTGTTCCACCGAACCACAGCTGAATGCACATTTTTTTCACCTGGGTCATTTTTTAAAATAGACCACATATTAGTACATAGGCCATGCTTAAGTATATGCAAGAAAACATATTATCCCATGCACATCTGATCACAGGGCAATGAAACTGAAAATAAATAACGAAAGAAACCAGAAAAACCACGTAAATACATGGAAATTAGACAGCACCCAACTCAGCAATCAATGGATCAGAGAAGAAATTAAACAAGAAATTCAACAAGATCTGCAATTCAATGAAAATTCAAGCACAACTTATCGGAATTTATGGGATGCGATGAAAGCAGTTCTTAGAGGGAAAATCATAGCTAGGAACTCACACATTAGGAAAACAGAACGGGAACAAATTAACACCTTAATGCTGCACCTCCAACAATTAGAAAAAGAAGAGCAAACAAAACCCAGAGATCAAAGACGGGAAGAAATCATAAAGATTAGAGCAGAAATTAATTCAATTGAGATGAAGAAAACAGTTCAAAGAATCCACAAATTAAAAAGTTGGTTCTTTAAAAGACTAAATAAAATCGATAACCCCTAGCTAATCTCATCAAAAAGAGGAAAGAAAAAATTCAAATACAAGCAATTAGGAATGAAAAGGGTGAAATCACCACAGATCCAGTGGAAATTCAGAAGATTATCAGTGGCTACTTCTAGAATATTTACACTTACATAATAGAAGACACAGAAAAAATGGACAGATTCCTAGAAAGGTACAAATTACCAAAACTGGACCATGAAGATATAACAACTGTCAGTAAACCAACAACAGCCAACGAGATACGAAACATAATAAAATGTCTGGTGACAGAGAGAAGTCCAGGTCCTGATGGATTCACAGCTGAATTCTACAAGAAATTTATAGAAGATATAATCCCTATACTCCTCAAGCTCTTCAATGAAATTGAAAAGGAAGCAGTCCTCCCAAAATTATTTCTGGGAGCAAATGTTATACTGAGTCCAAAACCAGGGAAAGACACAAGTAAAAAAGAGAACTATAGGCCAATCTCCCTCATGAACATTGATGCAAAAATCTGAAGTAAACTCCTAGCAAACACAATACATCAAATCATCAAGAAGATCATATAAACTGACAAGGTAGGATTCATCCCAAGGATGCAAGGATGGTTCAATATTTGAAATTCTATAAATGAAATACACTATAGTAATAGACTGAAATATAAAAACCACATGATCATCTCAATTGATGCAGGAAACGCTTTTGACAAAGTCCAACACTCATTCATGTTCAAAGTCCTACAGAAAATTGGAATAGAAGGCCTCTACCGAAATTTGATAAAAGCCACTTATGATAACCCAGTGGCTAATATAAATCTAAATGGGGAAAAAATGGAAATCTTTTACTCTTAGATCTGGTACAAGACAAGGATGTCCTCTATCACCCATCCTATGCAATATAGTTTTGGAATTATTAGCAACAACCATTAGAAAAGAGGATAAGAATAGGATATTCTTAATGATAATATAGGAATAAGAATAGGTAAAGAAGTTAAATTATCACTATTTGCAGATGACATGATACTTTACTTAGAAGACCCAAAAAACTCCACCAAGAAGCTACTAGAATTGATACACAAGTTCAGTAGTGTAGAAGAATACAAAGTTAATACTCAAAAGTCAATAGCATTCCTCTCCACACATAACAAACACACTGAGAAGGAAACTATAGAAACAATATCTTTTACAATAGCACCACCCAAAATGAAACACTTGGAATTCACTTAACCAAGGAAATCAAAGATCTTTACACAGAAAATTACAGTACCCTAAGAAAAGAGATAGTAGAAGATTTCAGAAAATGGAAAGTAAGCCGGGCATGGTGGCACAGGCCTGTAATCCCAGAACTCGGGAGGCTGAGGCAGGAGGATTGTTGTGAGTTCGAGACCAGCCTGAGCTACAAAGTGAGCTTAAGGCCAGCCTGAACTGCATAGTGAGACCCTGTCTCAAAAAGACAAAAAAAAAAAAAAGAAAAGAAAAAAAAGAAAATGGAAAGTATTTCATGCTCCTTGATATGAAGAACCAACATCGTGAAGATGGCCATACTCCACAAATTGTTCTACAAATTTAATGCAGTCCCTATCAAACTGCCACCAACATACCTCCCAAACGTAGAGAAATCATTTCTAAAATTTATTTGGAACCACAAAAGACCTAGAATAGCAAATCAATAAAGACAAGGCAGGAGGCATCACAATTCCTTACTTGAAATTATACTACAAAGCTATTGTGATAAAATCAACATGGCATTGGCAACAAAATAGACTGAGGATCAATGGAATAGATTAGAAGATGCAGATGCCTCTATGAACACACTCAGCCTCTTTAACAAAGGGGACAGACATGCTTACTGGAAGATAGATGCCTCTTTAACAAATGGTGCTGGAAAAACTGCCTTTCTACATGCCAAAAGCTAAAACTTGACCCAACTCTATTACCATGCACTAAGCCAAAGTCAAAATGGATTAAATATTTAAACATTAAAACAGAAACACTCAATCTCCTGGAAGAGAAAGTAGGAGGAACTCTTGAAGATATAGCAGTAGGCAAAGAGTTCATGAACAAACATGTATTCACACAGGAAACACTTGAAAGAATTTACAATTGGGACCAACTCTTATTGAGAAGTTTTGCATGTCAAAATAAATTATCAAGGAAGTGAAAAGACAACCTATGAATTTTGAAAAAATCTTAACTAACAAGCACTCAGACAAAGATCTGCTCTCTAGAAGTTATAAAGAACCAAGATATATTAGGGCCCTCAAATTTAAAGACCCAGTCCAGAAATGGACATCTGAGATGAATACACACTTTGTAGAGGACAAAATTAAAGACATGAATAAATATATGAAAAAATGCTCCCCATCACTAGCCATCCATGAAATGCAAGTTAAAGCAACACTGAGATACCATCTCACTCCAGAAAGAATGGCTATCATAAGGAAATCAACCAACAACAAATGTTGGAGAGGTTGTGGGGAAAAGGGAACACTTCTCCACTGCTGGTGGGAATGTAGACTGGTACAACCATTGTGGAGGTCAGTGTGGAGACTCCTCAAAAGACTAGGGCTGGAAATCCCATTCAAGCCAGCTATCGCCCTACTGGGAATTTTCCCAGAGGAACTGAAAACATTGTATCATAGTGATATATGTGTGCCTATGTTTATAGCAGCACTGTTTGTGATAGCCAAATCTTGGAAACAACCAAGATGCCGTCACGTGAGGAATGGTTGAAGAAGATGTGTTTTTTTTTTTTTAATACTAATACAATGGAGTATTAGTCAGCAATAAATAGTGATAAACTGAAGCATTTATATTTAAGTGGATACTACTTATACATATACTCATAAGTGAAATAAACCAAACACATGTGCAAATATTATATAGTCTCCCAAGTATAAGAAATCAAAAGAAGAAATACAAATAGAAAGGTATAACAACAACTAAAAAAATTTAGTCAGATAGTTTGGGTAAACTGAACTGCATATGTCGCAAGGTACTAATCAGCTTTTCTTCTGGATGGTTAACAACCTAAGTTTGCAGATCAAAAATTGGAGTAATGGAAGGGTTGTAAGGTCAGCCAACATTTTGGCCCTAGCCTTTCAAGGTCAGTGGAGATTCAGGACATAGGAGAACCTGTACTGTAACATCATGAAACTCAATTGTGCTCCAAATTTTCTGATCAATGGGATTATGTAGCCATGGAGGAATGTGATCGATGATCTACAGTGTGCCTTAGGAGAGTCTCATGGAGATTAAACTTTCTCTCGGGCTTTCACAGACAGCAAACCAGTCAAGCAACCGCCGTGACTCATCCACATGGCTGACACAGACAAAGGATCTACAAATTGATGTACAAACAGGGTTGCAGAATAAACCCTGAAGGGACTTGACTGACCTCATCACACAAAAGTTACATGTTTTGTTATATAGGGCTTGGCTTATCTCAGTCTTAACCATTCAGCAGAAAAGTATAAAAATGAGGTATACAAAATAAGGACATAATAATAAGCTGAGCTATAAATGGCTCTTGTCAACAACTTTTTCAGATTACTCACTACTATTGTGAACTGATGGACTGTGTTGGATTGTTTTGCTGAATTCAAGCATGTATAATAATTGAATGACAATGGAATACCCATCTCTGACAGAACTAAACAAAAAAAATGGGGGTACAGAAGAAGAACCATTCTGTGTTTGTATAAACAGTACAGTTAGGATAAATATGCAGTACTTTTGCATAGTTCTATGAGAAGAAAGATTTGCACTAATTGTGTTTGGACAGGACATCCTGTCTGTTTCTTGGACTATGGATAATGACTAAGAAGATAACAAGGTAAAAAGTATTAATTATTGAAACTGTACTATAATTCTGCTTTTAAAAAAAAGGTAAGTATACAGCTACATTCTCTTAATTCATTGATTAGAGGCATCTGTTCTAATAATGTTTTTAAATAGAATATCATGCATGCACCTTGTACAACAAAATACCACTATGAAAACAATATGCAATGTATTAATTATTGAATCTGTTCTACTAATTTGATTTCAAACTGTCTCATTGCTATTTGTTCTTCAAGAAAATAAAAATAAAAAATAAAAATAAATAAAAGTACCACTACTGATAATATCCAAGAATTTTTCAATAAAAGTTTTTATTAACACAGTTTCTTAATCATAAAACAATTGTTCTCTAAAGATTGACTTGGGTAACTTTTTTGTTGCCATTCATTTTTAATATTTTTCTTTTTATTATTATGTATATTTATTTTACAAAATATGGGTTTTAATCCCTCTGTTTTGATAATTTCATCCCCTAGTATTCTTCTTTGTGACCCCTCTCCTTATTTTCTTCCTTTTTGTTGGTGACATTTCTATGTTTACATTATCATTTTAAAATTCTACATGTTAGGAAGAATATGTGCTAGTTTTCTTTCTGAGACTGGGTATTTTGGGTCAATATGATGATTGCCAGCTCTACCCATTTACACGAAAATCACAAAATGTTGTTCTTCTATGTGGCTGGGTACACTGACTACATTTTTTGCGAAACCGGGATTAAACTCAGGCCCTTATGTTTGCCAGGGAAGCGCTTATTCCAGTGAGCCATCTCCCTGACCCCTACATTTTCAATATCGATTCATCTATTTATGAATTCTTAGGCTGACTATATCTTTAACAAGCATTTTATAGGCACTAGTATTTTCATGCCAAAGCATGTGGTTACTATAATTATTCCTATTTCAGAATGAATAAAATGAGAAATCAGGAACTGAATTATCTTGCAAAGGATTACACAGCTAGTTCCTGTCTAATCCAGGAAATGACTGTGGTCTCTCTGGCTACAGGATGCATAGTCTCAACTACCACACATGTGCTTCTTACATTTTATTTCTGTTTTCTTCCCAAACAGGTTATTTATCAGAGCTGCCAATAAACACATAAACTACCAAGGAGAAGATCAACAGTTGCTGAATATGTAGATCTTCATTAAGGGGTCTTTCTAGTGAAGAGCTCAATCTCACAGTCATTTCAATGAAAAGCTGAGATATTTACCCAGGGACAATGGCTCTGCACCTGAGATAACTCTGTCTTCTGGACATGTGGCCAGGTCTGATGACTTTGACCCACTGAGCCTCTAATGCTGTGTTCAGTAAATCAGACACAGGGTAAAATAGCAACTGTTTTCTCTTCTATGAGAAACCCATATCTAAATAATGTAGAGAGAAAACTAAAAACTAGAGTATAGGAAACAGAAAAACAAGAAGAAAGATGGGCAAAGAGAAGGGAATCTGGGGATGAGGGAGATGGGAGCAAGTAGAAAAGAAGAAGAAGTAGAAAGGATCAAAATATCATATGTATATGTACCAATTCCCAAAGATGAGTATGTTTGTTATACATTGCAAATACATATTAATATAAATTTATTTTTTTAAAGGAAGTGTCCCAGGAAGGAGGCAAGGGGCCGACATTGATATCCAGTGGGTGGGTAGTGGCCAGGAATACAACTAAACACCCTGAAATGTACAGGACATGCCCCCACAAACTAAGATTGACAGTAGAATCTCTTGAGGACTAGTTATACATAGGATTTCCTACTCCCCCCATAGGTAATGGGGACATTCCTTCAAGGAGTGTGTTGTCCACAGTGGTCACTTACCACACTTAAATACAAATTGCTTAATGTTGAATATAATTTTAAATTCAATTCTTATGTCCCATAGACACATGGTCAACAGTCAGATGTAACAAGTAGCTATCATACTGGATAGAACAATTTAGAGAACATTTCCCTTATCTCACAACATTCTCAGGGACAGTAATTCTGCAGGATCTTCTACTCTGAAATCCCACTGAATATCTCAAGTGACAGTCGCTAGTATGTGATGAGAAACCCAGTAATAAAACTGAGATTTTTTTTGAATAGTTATAATGGGGCATATTTATTTACATTGTAAAAATGGTTTTCTAATTTTGAATGTTCTTAATATGCATTATGATTCCTCTTCTTGTTAAAATCCTTTTACATTTATTTATACATGAATAAACTGGAAAGTGGAAAGCTAGGTCTAGAATTGGCAAAATCATCCATTATCAAAGTGCAAGAAAGGGACATGAAGTAGATCTGAAATCATAATCTCAAGCAAAATAACATAAATTTGAATTTAAATAAGATTTGCATAACATTTTGGGAAGTAAGTTTGTATCATTCTTTACAGAAGCCATAAAAGTCTTGGGGAATCTGGTAAAATATACTGATCTGCAGAAACACAGACACATTTGCAAATAACATTTTTTAAAATTTTATTTTAAAAAGAACAAAACATAAAAAAGAAAAAGCACTACTATTTATCTTTATAGCTTGGACTCATAGTGATCCTCCCGTTTCAGCTCCCTAGTGCTGGGATTGCAGATGTGCACCATCACACCCAGTCTGGGTAGCCAGCTTGGTGTGCTGAAGGCAGGCAGCACGGTATTATATGGTACAGGGATCAAACCTGGTCCTTGTGCTTGCCTAGGAAGGAGCTTAGACCGCTATTTCTGTGGCACTTTAAAATTCTTTATACATTCTATACAGAAGTCCTTTGTGTGAGGAATAGTTAACTAAAATTTTATCCCAATTTGTGTTTTCTTTTCACTATTGGTGATTTCTCTTGATATGAAAAAACTTCAATTAGATGGGATCCAAGTTGCTGCTTCCTTGAAATATTTCCCATGCAATTTGAATTTTATTGGTAAACTCTCTACTCCTATGTCTTCAAGATTTCTATCTATGTTCTCTTCTAGTAGATTTAGTGTTTCTGTTTAATATTTAGATCTTTGGCCCATTTTGACTTTAATTTGGTGCATGGTGACAGACATGGGTCAACTTTTGGTCTTTGGGATGTGGAAATCCAGTTTTTTAATCCCCATTTATTAAACAGGTTATCTTTCTTCCAGTGGCCATGTTTGGCCTTGACAAAGACATGTTTCTGAGTGTGTTTCTGGTTGTGTCTTTATCTCCTATTCCATTGATCTTAAGGTCAGGTCTGTTTCTGTTTGTTTGTTGTTGTTTTTCTTTTTCCATTATCATGCTGATTTTACCACAGAAGCTTTGTAGTATAATTTTAAGTCAGGGACTGTAATGCCTCCTGCCTAGCCTTTGTTGCCCAATATCATCCCTGCTATTCTAGGTCTCTTCTGGTTCCAGATGAATTTTGGGAATGCTTTCTGTAGATCTGTGAATAATTGGGACTGCATTAAACACGTACAACAGTTCTGAAACTATGAGCATTTTCATAATGTTGGTTCTTCCTATCCATGAGCAAGGGATATCTTTCCATTTTCTGATATCCTCTTTGAGCTCTTTTTCAAGGTGTTATGACTTTTAATATTGGATCTTTGACTTCATTAGATTGATTCTTACATATCTCATTTTTTGAATGTTATTGTGAAGGGTGTGGTTTCCCTAATTTCTGTCTCAGTGAGTTTGTTGTTTGTGTATAGGAACGCTATTAATTTTTCAGTGTTGGCTTTGTGTCCTACTATATTGCTGAACTTGGCTATTAAATCAGAAGTATTTTGGTGGCATTTTTTGGGGGGTTTTCCATGTAGTTTCATATCATATGCAACTAGTGATAATTTAACTTCTTCCTTTTCTATCCTTATGCCTTTTTCTCTCTCATCTAATTGCTCTGGCTAATGTTTCCAAAACTACATTGACTATGCATGGTGATAGTGGAAATCTTTTGTCTTGTTTCTGACTTCAAAGTGAAAGATTTCAGTTTTTGTCCATTTATTATGATGTTGGTTATTGGTTTATCATAGATGGCTTTATCAGATTGAAATAAAGATTCTCTATTTCTATTTTCTGTAGGCTTTTTATCGTGAATAAATGTTGGACATTATCAAAAGCTTTTTTTTCTCCATCTATTGAGAAGCTCATATGATTTTTGTATTTAGTTCTGTTGATATGGTGTATTATCTTTATTAATTTGCATATATTGAACCATCCCTGTATTTCTGGATGAATCCCACTTGATCATGGTATAGGATCTTCTTGATGATTTGCTGCATGCTCTTTGCTAGTATTTTATTAAGATTTTTATCTAGATTCATCAGGGAGAACTGCCTATAGTTTTCCTTTTTTGGTTGAATCTATCTCTGATTTTGGTATCAGAGTAATATTTATATCCAGGAATCAGTTGGGGAGAATTGCTTCTCTTTCAGTTTCAAAAGTGTTTGAGAAGTGTTAACATGTTAAATCTTCTCTAAATTTCTTGTACAATTGAGCTTTGAACATTTTTTTATACAGTGTCATACAATTAATGATTTCCTAAAGCCCTCCTTGAGTTCTACATGATTCCTATGCACAATCCCCACTTCAAAGATGAGGAAATAGAGAATCAGAGAAATTAAGCAACTTGTTCAAATTTTATGTAGTGGTAAGACCTGAATAAAAATGCAGAAATATAAAACTTCCAAAGCCTTTTATGTTCATTCAGAAACCTAGTGCTCATAAAGAGATAAATGACTTCTGTGAAGATAGCAGAGTGGTGAGCAGCAGAGAAAGAGCATTGCTGAGATTTGGTGTTCCGACACTGGAATAAATGTATTGATGTAAGGAAGAAAAGGAGAGAAGTGGATCCTCAGGAACCAGTAAGAATCTGAGGAGAAACTTGAAGTTCATGTAGTAAAGAAATAGACTTCAGCAAATGGTAGGTGGTGCTTTCTCCAAGCCCAAACTCAGTGCATGAGAGAAGCTGAAGCCTACAGACACAGGGTAACTACTGGTGACTTCAGAGGCCTCCTCAGAAAAACACACCAGTGGAACAGAGCAGTAAAAACCAAACTGTAGTGATTGGTAAGTTTTCTGGGTTCAGATGTCTCAGAGAGAGCTATTGGCTGACAGCCATCATGGAGAGAGGACAACTCAATACAGAACCCAGAAAAGCAGAAGCCCAGCTCCATCTAGTGGCTTTAAGTGACAAGATCAGAGAGCCAAGTTCAAGTCACCAGGAGGTCAGGGAGCTGAGTTTAACCTGGGAGGCAGCACAAGAGCTGCTTCAGGCTGAGCAAATCTGATTCTAGCCTCACAGGCAGAAACAAGGCTGAACTTTGGCAAAAGTGCAGGCTTAACAGCATTATCCACTACTTGATCAATACATAAGACTCGCTTTCTGGGATTAATCAACTTAGAGCTGTCTGTGCACAGTATTGACCAATGACAGGAGAGGCATGCCTTGAAATTAACAGTAGCCAAGAGGATCTAATTGTCCTAATGACTCTTTGTTCCTGGCACACCAGGACTGAGACTGTCTAGGGACATAAAAAATACTATATGCCAATACCAAAGTAGGCAAAACTCATCTCCAATAAATTGAAGAGGTAGGCTCTTGCAACAGACTTGAAACCCAAAATCCTGGAAGACACCTCTGAGAAGTAGTCATCTCCCAAAGGTTCTAAAAAAAACTAGTGACAAATTTTCTCACCATAAGCCATTTCCAAGCATCAATCCAGAAATTAAACTTTGAAAAGATATTAGAAAATAAAAAGCCACTCAAACAAGATGCAAACCTGGACCAGCTCACCAAAGGCGAGCCCATGGAGTAAAGAAGTGAAACGATCCCAAAGCCACCCACTTAGACTCTCTGAAGTGGTAACAACACAGGCAACAAAGCAGATGAATAAGGCTCTGGAAAAAAATAAAATCAGAAGTAATTTCTGAGATAACTATGGACATAGTGACCATAGTAAAAGACATGCTTAGTGGCTGTAGAACAGATACATATTAAAAAATAGAGGATCGTAGGAAAATAATGGATATCATAAACATCCAACATAGGAAAGAAATAAAATCCATTAATCAAATTCAGATATCTAAAAGATTAAAATTTCCACTGAAAGTAGTTCAAGGGCCGGGGAGATGGCTCAGTAGAATAAATGCTTTCCTATCAAGTGCAAGAGCCTGAGTTCAATCCCCAGCTCTGAAAAGAAGAAGAAGAAGAAGAAGAAGAAGAAGAAGAAGAAGAAGAAGAAGAAGAAGAAGAAGAAGAAGAAGAAGAAGAAGAAGAAGAAGAAGAAGAAGAAGAAGAAGAAGAAGAAGAAGAAGAGGAAGTTCAGAAGAATGAATCAATCTGAGGACTGAATTTCAAATATGAAAGAAAGGATCACAGTTAGCAATTAGGAAAAGAAAAATATCTTAAAAATAGAAATGCAATATGAGAAATCAACCCAGCAGCTCCTAAACGATATAAAGAATAACATAAGATTGATTGGAGTCAATGAAAAAGCTGGAAATAGCCTAAATGACAATTTAAAAACCTGCTCATAGATCTCATGATAGAAAAAGAATTTTATATACAGTTAAATGAGGCATATAGAACTGCAAAATTAGCCATTATCAAAGAGGAATCTTCAGCAAAGCATATAACAGCCAATATTCAAGAAACTCAGGGCCAGCCAAAGGGCTCACCAGATTAAAGCACCTGCTTAGGCAGACACAGGGGCTTGAAGCTCAATCCCAGAGCCTGTCTTGCCGGGCCCCACCCCCCTCAGGGCACATTGAGACAGCAATTGAAACGGCGTGGTGGCACATGCCTGTAATCCCAGCATTTGGGAGGTTGTAAACAGGAAAATCACTATGAGTCTGATTCATGCGGTGAGACTCTGCAGACCCTGTAGACCCTGTCTTAAATACAAAAAAAAAAAAAAGAAAAAGAAAAAGAAAAAAGGAAGAAACCCAACATAAAGAGAGAATAGAATATTTAAAAAGATGTTAGAGAAAAGAAACAAATCAACTACAAAGAAAAGCTCATCAGAATCATAGCAGATTTCTCAACACAAATCCTCATGTCAAGGAGAATCTAAAGTATTTCAAGCCCTAACAGGAAAAAAAAAAAAAAAACACAGATGGAAAAATAAAGATACTTGTGTGACAACAGCTGAGTAAATTCATGAACATCAATCCAGAGCTCCACAATAATTTCAAGGATAGTCTATAAAGAGATAAGAGCGATCATAACTCCATAAACTCCACTAGAGTGAATCTACCGGGCAAATCAAGCAATTACATGGAGGGTGAAAAAGGGAATCAACAACAGAATAAAAGACATGATAAGGATAAATCAATACATATCACCTGTAACTGTCAATATTAATGATTTTAATAAAAAGAAACAGACTGTCAGAGAGTATCAAGAAGCAAGATGTAACAATATGTTGTATACAAGGAACATACTTAATTCAAAATTAAGCTTGTAGACTCAAAGCCAAATGTTGGAAAACAATCCTCATGATAGGAAGCAAGAGAAAAGGAGAAATAGCTATTCTATTTGCAGACCAAGTAGATTTTAAGTCAAGACTAAGAGTGATGAAGAAGGTCACTACCTCCTTGTAAAGGTAACATCTAAGAGAAATAAATAACAATCATAAATACATGTGAGCCAAATACCAGGGCACTCAACTGTATAAAACAAATATTAATGAACATGATGAATCAAATAGGCACTAACACAATTATAATGAGATATCTTCCTACTCCACTGTTACTAATAGGTAGATGAACTTGACATGAAAACACTGAGCCAAACTTCTGAAGAAATATTCATGCTGGATAGCTAGAGAATGTTCCACCCCACAATATCAGAATACACATTCTTCTTAGACGCACATAGGACATTCTCCAAAATAGACCACATACTATCTCATGCTTAAGTAAATGAAAAGGAATTGCAATTATCCCATGCATATTACCAGATTATAATACCATGAAATTGTACATCAATGGCAAAAGAAACCATTAGAATTTCATAAACATCTGGTTATTAAATAAAAGCTTACCAAACAACCAGTGGATCACACATGAAATTAAAAAAGAAATTTATCAATTTATACAATTACATTATAATGCCAGTGAAGGTACTGGGAACCTATGGGACACACTGAAAGTAGTCCTATGAGGGAAATTGATAGCAGTGAATTCCCATATCAGGAAAACAGTGCAAGCTCAAGCAAACAACCAAATATTGAACCTCAGGCTTCAAGAAAAAAAGAACAGTCAAGCCTTCCTCATAAGAGGGAGAAAACTATAAAGATCAGGATAAAAATTAATGCAATGGAGACTAAGAAAACAATACAAAGAATCAATAAAGCAAAGAGTTCTTTGAAAGATTAAGTTAAACTGACAAAACCTTAGACAATCTTACAAGAAAAAGAAAAGGAGGAGGAGGAGACTCAAATCCATGCAATTAAAAATGAAAAAGATGAAATTGCAACAGATCC
Source organism: Ctenomys sociabilis (assembly GCA_004027165.1). NCBI lineage: Eukaryota > Metazoa > Chordata > Mammalia > Rodentia > Ctenomyidae > Ctenomys > Ctenomys sociabilis. The sequence goes on from PVKA01009131.1 coordinate 23,389, forward strand.
AGTAGAAATCTAGATCATCTATACCTACTTCAAGAATATGTATTGTATTAAGATGAAAAATGAAGAAATGGACAGATACCTAGATACATATGAATTATTAGAGCTGAATTAAGCAAATACGAGATGAAGCCCAAGCCCAGGCCCCGCAAGTGTGTGGGAGAGCTTCCATGCTCCCCTACACTCCCTGAATCCCTCCAGACTCAGCCCAAGCCTGGTGTGTGAGTGAGAACTTCAACTGTGCTCTTGGGACCCCTCTGAATTAAGCAAATATAAAAATTCTAAATAAAACAATATCAGTCACTGAAAATGCAATTAAAAATCTGTTAACAAAGAAAAGCCCAGGCTCTGATGGATTCCCTACTGAGCTCCGAAAGACATTCGCGTTTTTATTAAATTTAATTTATTGCTTCACTTTGAAAGGTAAAACACAAAAACAAGAATGAAAACTCAGAAACATCTACAAGAAATTTAAAGAGGATCTAATGCTTTTGCTTCTCAAACTCTATCATGAAACTGAAAGGGAAGCAATCCCAAACTCATTCCTGGAAGTGACTTTACATTGATACCAAAACCAGAGAAGGATACAACCAAAAAAGAGAACTACAGGCCAGTTTCAGTAATAAAAATAGATGTACAAATTCTCAATAAAATACTAGCAAACAGAATACAGCAAATCATTAAGAAGACCAAGTGGAATTCATCATAGGAATGTAGGGATGGTCAATATACACAGATCAATAAGTGTAATACACTATTTTAACAGAGTCAAGAACAAAAACCATATGATTAATTCAATAGATACGTAGAAAGCATTTGACAAAGTCCAACACCCATTCATCCTAAAAATAAACTCTGCAGAAAATTAGAATATATAGTGTTTACATCAATCTGATAAAAGCCATCTGTGACAAACCAATAACCAACATCATACTAAATGGACAAAAACTGAAAGCTTTGGTTCTAAAATCAAGAACAGGACAATAATGCCCATGGTCACCACTTTCAGTATACTTCTGGAAAAATTAGACAGAGAAATTAGAAAAAGGAAAAAATAAAAGTAATGAGAAGAGGAAAGGAAGTTAAATTATCACTATTTACATATGACATGATACTATACAAATAAGACCCCAAGAATTCCACCAAAAGACTTCTAGGTTTAATAACCAAATTCAACAGCATACCTGGGCACACAGCCAACACTCAAAGGTCAATAGCCTTCCTGTACATGAATGACAAACTCACTGAGAGAAAAATTAGGGAACTCACACCTTGTATAATAGCATCCCAAGAAAGTAAAATACCTAGGAATAAGTCTAACAAAGAAAGATAAAGACCACTACATTGAAAACTGAAGTACTATGAAAAGATAGGAGAAGTTATGAGAAAACTGCGAGGTATTTCCTGTTTTGTGGTAGGAAGACCCAACACAGTGAAAGGCCACACTTCCAAAATTGTTAAACAGATTTAATACAATCCTTTGGTGGATTGCCAGTTGGTGGTTGTCATGGTTTAGGGGCTTTGAAAGGGGAACAGTATAAGACAGGACAAATTTCACAGTAGTTTTTGGTTTACTTTAGTTTAGTTTTTTTTTTTTTTTTTGCAGGGATAAAACTCTGGACCTTGTTCTTACCAGGCAGGCACTTAAGCTACTGAGCTATCTTCTAGGCCCCTATAGTAGTATTTTATAATGAAGCACCCAAGAATCACATACAAGAAGTGCAGAAATTCTGTCCACACAAACACTAAAGACTCCATTTGGGGGCCTGGATCCTAATATCCTGCATTAGTCCAGCTGAAAACCTCTAGTTCATAACAATGCCTCCTACCTATCCAACTGGATGCCTAAAGCCCACAACAAAATCTCATGCAGGTCTGCTTCATGGATCTGCACTAGAAAGGCCCAAAGATCAGTGGTGAAAGCTAGGGAGTCTATGCCAGTGGGATGAAGGGTCTGTGCTAGCAAGCCGAGGGATCTGAACTCGAGCTAGGAAGCAATACTCCAGATAAGCACTAGAGCTCCCCCAAAGGTACCACAGCCATTCTCAGTAACAGTGAAGTCCTGAGCTCCTCCAGCAATGAGGAAATCTGAGTTCCATCAGGAAAGCCAGTGCAACAAGCTTCTTCATGAGGCTGAGCAGGGCAACATCTTTCCTTCTGGAGCCAGGAAGCAATGCTTAAGATGAGGACCAAAGCTTCTCCAGAATTCACTAGGAAAGCCAGCATGACAAGGTCCTCCAGCAGAACAGCCCAGGAGAAGCAGCAGCTTCCACAGCTTCTCCAGACAGCATCCCTAACAGTGCTTGGGCAGTTTTTCCTATTCTGCTTTTATGCTGCTGGCAACAACCCTCAGCCAGGCCTCCCACACATAGCATAGTTTAATTCAGCTGGGTGTAACACAAGCTAGAAATCCACTACAGTGTCGACTTTTTTACACCAACTAACTGAACTAGCATGTGCTGAATGTAGGAGACCCACCTGAGGTTTGTTGCCAGAAGTGTAAGAGGCAGAACTGAGAAGCTGTTGAGAGACAGTTAGGGAAGCTGTTTGGAGAAGTTGTTACAGCTGTTGGAAGCTTCTAGTTCTCTTGGGTTGTTCCGCTGGGGGACTCTGTCATGCTGGATTTGCTGATAAACTTAGCTATTCTCATCTGAGGAGGAGCTCAGGACCTCATTGCTGCTGAGAACGGCTATGGTACACTTTGGGGGAGCTCTGGTCCTCATCTTGAGCATTGCTATCTGGCTCTGAAGGGAGAAGATGGCACACAGCTCAGTGTCCTGGAGAAGCTTGTCACACTGGCCTTCCTGATGGGAACTCAGCTTTTGTCATCATCAGAGGAGCTCAGGACCTCACTGTTGGTGAAGATGGCTGTGGTACTTTTCAGGGGCGCTCTGGTGCTTTCTGGCTCCAACTGAGATTCCTCAGCCTGGTAACACAAATCTTTCATCCTATTGACTTGGATTTTCTAGCTTTCCCTACTGACTTTGGGCCCTGCCACTGCATACCTAAGAAGTGGGCCTGCATGAGATTTGGTCATGGGCTCTAGGACTCCTCTTAGACCTGTGAGAGGCATTGTTGGACTCACAAAGAACATCAGGATCCAGGCCCTTAGCTGGAGTCTTTGGTTTTCAGCATGTAGACAGATTCCCGGCCTTCTATATATGATTCTTGGGGTGATTCATTATAAAATAATCTTATAAAAACTTTCCTGTATTGTATTGCTCCCCTTGCAAATATATCAAGCCATGAAAAATCCTAATTCAAATACCAATAGCATACCTCATAGACTTAGAGAAAACATTCCTAAAATTTATTTGGAACCAAGAGAGACCTAGAATAGGAAAAAAAAAAAAATTCTGGGCAACAAAAGCAAGGCAGGATGCATCACAATTCTGTGATACAAAGTTACTTTGATAGGAAATAAACAGCATGGTATTGAAAAAAAAAAAAAAAACAGACCCAGAGATCAACTGGAATACAGTAGAAGATGCAGACACAACCTCAAACATGCTGAGTCACTTTATCTTTGACAAAGGGGCCAAATACATTCACTGAAATAAAGATATCCTCATTAATAAATAGTTCTGGGAAAAATGGCTCTCCACGTGCCAAAGATTCAAATTAGACCCTTGTGTATCACCATGCACCAAACTAAAATAAAAATGGATAAAAGATATAAATATCAAAATAGAAACACTAGATCTATTAGAAAAGAAAATAGGTAGCTTGAAGAGGCAGGTACAGGCACTGACTTTATGAATAGTACCTCATTCACACAGGAATTATCACAAAGAACAAACAACTGAGATTTCCTCTTATTAACAATTTTATTCACAGCAAAAGAAATCATCAACAGAATGGATAAATGACTCATGGAGAGGGAAAAACTTTTACTCAATCGTTTCTCAGACAAAGTACTAATTGAAAACAAATGACCCCTCAAATGTAAAGACCCATCTAAAACTTGACCTCTGAGATAAATATATAGTTCTCAGATGAAGAAGTACAAACAAGCAAATAAAGATATGAAAAAGTATTCAACATCATTGGTCATTTGAGAGGTGCAAATTAAAACAACACTGAAACTCCATCTCACCTGAAAAAGAATGGCTGTCATCAAAAATTGAAGCAATAGGTCTAGGAGATGGCTCAGTGAAATAAGCACTTCCCTGGCATGCACAAGGGCCTGAGTTCAATCCCTGGTTCTGCCAAAAAAACACTGAAGCAATAGCAAATCTTGGCAGGCCTGTGGAGAAAAAGGAACCCTTTGCCATTGTTGGTAGCAGAGTAGACTGGTACAAACATTGTGGAAATCAGCGTGGAGCTTCCTCAAAAAAAACCCTCAGAACAGAGGCATTATTTGCCTCAGCTATCATTCTCCCTTGTATCTTCCAAAGAGAACTAAAAGCTTTGTACCCCAGAGATATTCACATTCCTGTGTTTACAACAACAATTTGTAATAGCTATATCTCAGAAGCAACACAAATGCCCATCAATGGATGAATAGATGTGGGTTTTTTTTTTTTTACATAATGGAGTACTACTCAGCCATCAAGAGTAAACATGAGACATTTATAGATAAATGGATGGACCTTGAAACCATATTCAGAGAAAGAGAGAGAGGTGAAATAAATTGGACAAACATGTATAAATATTGCATTATCTCTCTGGTGTAAGAAGCTGAAGATGTAAGTAACCAAAATGAATTGTGAAATAGAAATGTATTGTTCAAAGGAAAGGGAAACTAGGGAGTGGAAAAGAAAAAGAAAGATGAGAAAACAAGATTGAAATTGAAATGAAGCTTTGTATAAGAGGGGAAGGAGGGATTGATGGGTGGGGAGGAGAATGAGATAAAAAGGCAGAATCAAGACATATGACGTGCAGGTGCAAAAGTCTTTTGATGCATGTGATCATTATGTATATTTAAGTTGTTCCAATAAACTTAATTTTAAAAAAAAGGAAAAGGGAGGTGGGAATGAGGGAGGAAGAAAGCATGAGAGAGAGAAAGAGAGAGAGGTCACAGACAAATAAATAAAACAGTAAATGAAGTGGCCTCCCTTGTGCTCAAAGATATCCTGTTACTATTCAAAATTCTGCCTCAAAAAGAAATGACCTTCAAAATTGCTGAGGGCGAGTTCTTCCAGTACTCCACAGATGACCAGGTTTATACAGCTCTAAATTAAGAAGCTGGTTTGGTGATTTCTGACCTGGAATTTTTTATTAGAGTCCTTTCTAATCCATTCCCTCCCTCTGTGTAACAACAGGTTTCCAAAAATAATATGAGCATCTCCCTGAAGGGCTTCACCTTTGCAAGCAAGGCTCCAGGAAGCACTGTCTGCAAGTTTTCCTCTCGGTAGCTCATCACATTATTCCCTTCTGTGCCTGCCTCTCCTCTCCTCTCCTGTGTTGCAAGCTTTATTTGTACATTTTCTTTAAAGCCTATAAACTCCCAGAAAATTCCTTCGTGTGAAATTCTAACATTCAACTATGTTTTGCCCCTAGTCTTAATTATAAGAAGCTCTACCAGTCCTATACTTAGGACTTTGCCAAATGTGCCTTTGTGCAGAACCGCGAGCAGAGCGGAGGCAGTAGCCTCCTTGGCAGTCTAGCCCATGCCAAGTTGTCCCCACTGAAACACTGTAAGTAGGAACAGCTTTGAAGGAACAGCGATGGACTCCAGGGCTGCAGCCTCTGGGGCTTCTTACAAACCCCACACAAACTCCTGCAGTCGAGAGTATCTCCCCAGTGTCAGGAAGACAGCAGTCATTTTAAAGAATATTTATTGAGTGAACAAATGGATTGTGTGAGTCCCCATCCACCATTCTCTCTCTGCTTCCCATCCTCCTGAATCCAAACCCCAGGGACCCCACCACTTTGTGCCACTTGCTGGGTGATGAGCAATAGGGAATAGGAAGAGAGACAGACAGACAGACAGACAGACATCTGGTCTTTCTGCCAGTTCTTCTACTTCTACATTTTTTTCTGAACTAAGGATGGAACCCAAAGCCTTCACATTGAGTCCTTGTGGGTTTTTATTTTGAGGCAAGGTTTTACTAAGTCATTATGTGTACATTTTCTTTAAAGTCTATATATGTGCGGAAAATTCCTCCCTGTAAAATTCTAACATTCAATTGTGTTTTTGTCCCTAGGCTTAATTATAAGAAGCTCTACCAGTCCTATACTTGGGGCTTTTCCAAGTGTGCCTTTGTGCAGAACCTAGGTGAGCTAGAACTTGAGATCCCTGTGCGTCAGCCTCCCAGCTTGTGCCACCAGGCCCAGAGTGCTTCTCACTTTGCACTTGCCTGACTGATTTCTCTACAATGATAAGGAATATAGGATTGAAATAGGACAGGGATCCCCATGGGGATAAGAGACATGGATTCACAGGCACTAATCCATGACCTGGTACCCACTAGAGCTGAACATTTGTCATTTCCCACTCTCCCTCACCAGCGATGCATGGGTCTCAGCCTCTCTACCTGCTACTCACTGTGGAAGGACCAGGCCATGGGTTGCATGGGGGAGGGTGGAGCATCGTATGTAGGACAGGAATGTCAACAAGTCTGTATTCTCTACAAGGAGGAAGTTCTTTCAAACAAAAGGCAAACAGTGAAAGCAAAACAAAAACTATATTCATGACCCAGTGCAAAATTACTGACCTTCACGCACCCCAGCAACATCTGTAAAGGCCAGTCATGCTTTCTTGTTGTTGGCCCATCCAGCTTTCTCCATCAGAGCATGGTGACCTTCACCTTCTATACACAACCTGAAGTCCCTTTCCCATTTCTCTTCCTTCTCAATAAAAACCTTAGTTCATGGGTTTGTGCTGTTTGTTGCTTTGGTTTGAACTTCTGCCATCAGTGAACCAAATTCTGTCTTCAAGACCTGTTTTTGAGGAGGTGAACTCTACTAGATATGTCATATCCTCCTCCTTCCCCTTAGATCTAGGCTTGGAAACAGATTTTGCAGTTGCCAGTTCCTGGGCACCTTCGTGTCCTTTTGGTTCCTTCTGCATCACCCACATCTTTGTAAACCTTCCTTCTATTCAAACTCCAGTTGAAGCACATCAGTCATTTATTTGTTTGTTTGTTTGCTTGTTTTTATTTATTTCAGGATCTTGATAGGCACAGAATAAGTTTCTCAATGAGAAGATTTACAGAGCAAGCTCTGAAGTAATTATGAGTTCACTGTTTTTAACAGCAGGAAAAAAGCTACAAATGTAAAAACCCCTTCCAAAATAATAAAATCTCAATTCCTGAAATTTTAATTTCATTATGAATTAGAATGCATAAAAGTGTACATTTGTTTTTGTATATTGCATGTAATAGGCTAGAAGTAAGTATTGAGAAAAATTGATTTAAGTGTCCAGACAGAGAATCTGGGGGCTGGTGAGATAGCTTGGTGGTCTAAGAGCCTGCCTGGCAAATGCAAGGGCCTGGGTTTGATCCCCATCCTGCCTGCTATGCATAGAAATTTATTACACTGAGGGCAAAAGTTCAAACCAAAGCAACAAATAGCACAAATCCATGAATTACAGGCACACCTATAATTCCAGTGCTGGAAAGGCTGAGATAGGAGGATCATGATGAGTCTGAGCTGTGCAGTGAGACACTGTAGCAAATAAATATATATATTTTTTTAAGTTTAAACAAATTTTTTAAAAGAACAAAAAAGAGTCTATTAACAAATGACAACTGACAATTATAGTACATGCATTGTAAAGAAGTTTGTTTTAAGTCTTGGTGTATGTGTATTGCAAAATGGTACCAGTCGTTCATAAAAATGATACATGTGACATAGTACATCATCTGTGATTCCAGTTCTCACAAGAAATAAAAATGTTTATATATTGCACATACATTGATTTGGGGAAGTAGACTTTAAGTGGAATTTGGATATACACATGAATTCTTTATAGACTGTAAGCATGAGCAATTTAAAGACAGCTGGTATGGCTTAGATCTAGAATGATCTCCAAAGCCTTCGTGAGGCTATACTCATCAGTGGATCCATCCACTGAACAGTCTCTGCCTAAACATGCAGGTAGCACGTAAGGTCTGACTGGAGGTGGGTCACTAAAGTGTGCCCCAGAAAGGTGTTTTCTTGTTGCTGGATCCTTTTGCTCTCTCCACTTCCTGGCTGACATGGGGTGAGCTACTGTCCTATTCCATGTTATTCCACAAGGCCATATCTACACTGAAACCAGTTGACCATAGACTGAACCCACTGGAAACTGTGAGGCAAACAAACTTCTCTTCCTTGACAATGCAAACATTGTGTATATTGTATTTCAGTAACAAAATGTAGCTAGTAATCATACTGTGAAAGAGTAAGAGTTTGTCCAATGGGAAAGAAAAACAGGGATGAAGAAAAGAAGAGAAGAAAAAATGGGTAAAGGTGTATCTATGTATATATGCAGGATAGTTTAGATAATTGTACTGCCAATTTCTGCTGGTCTTTCGAAAGGAGCAGTTAATGCTTCTTTATTCTTTATTTAATTTCTGATAACTTTTTGTCGTTTTGCTTTTTTAACCAATTTTGCAGGTTTATATCAGACAACCTAAACAACAATACAGCAAGCATTGTTGAAATCCTATTACTTTATTTAATGACATTTTGTAATATTTCTCATGATTTTATCTTTACTATTTTGTATTCTTCAAAAAAAAATAGCTGGCAATCAAAGGATATATAAAGAAATAAGACTTGAATTACTTTGGGACAGTCAGAACTGTCCTCAGAGTTAAAAAGGAACTGACCCTGGGGACACAGTAGGGCTCCAGAAAAATGGACACTCTTTAGTTTCATGGGGTTACTCCTCCCAGTAATTTATAGCCACCAACACACACACACACACACACACACACACACACACACACACACACTGTCATTCATTGCAATGCATCACAGTTCTCTTAGTTTAGAAGTGAAAATATCCAACAGAGAGAAAATACCATAGAAACAAAGATAAGCAAAAGGAAAATAAAACCTAAAATGATCCCTAATCTTCTCATACTGAGATAACCAGTTTTAGCAGTTTGGGGTATATCCTCCAAGAGGTGGATGATTGATAGGTAGGAAGGTGAGGAGATAAAAGGTAGATCTTTTCACAGAAAAAACTAATCAAATATGAACATCGTAAAATTTGCTGCTTTCATTTCATATGTCTTAATATCCTCCTAAACTATTGGTTACTCTTCCAAACAACATGTTTATAACAGAAAAATACCTGGCTCTATAAATTGATCACAGTTTATCTACCTAATTCCTTATTGCCAGTGATTTATATTCTTTCCACTATTTTCCACTTTAAATGATATTTCAAGAACTATCTTTATAATTATTTTCTATTTCAACAGCACGATTGATTTTTTTATTATGATCACAAAGAATTTTGCTTACTATCTTTATGTCTGAGGATGTGGTTGTCATTATAGAAAAGTAAAGTATCATAATGCTGGGTAACTCACTTCTAACTTATTCAGTATTTCTTTTCTCTCAAGAATACTAGCAGTACAATGAAAGGAAGCACACAATCATTTATAATTCCTTTCCATACTCTCACCTATGTACTATATAAAGTGGCTTTTTTTTAGTCATGCAGTTCATTTCCTAGGTATGTATATGAATGAATATGCAAGTGGCTGGTGTTTCTACTGGGTAGCTCATACCACCTTTACAGCTTCTGGCCAATAAATTCATATTTACCACATACTTTTTTCTTTGCCTCTCTGTTCCAGTTACAACTTGGAAAACTAGAGAGCCATAGAATATGATAGATCCCCACCTACAATTGGCCTGAAGTTCAGAGTAGCTGGATTAGAAACTCAGCAGGTAGCACCCTCATCTATGACTGTTGGGTTATTTTGACGTTTTATGTGGAAATTTTGATGCAAAAAACCCTAGAAACATGTACATCTCAAAAAGTATTCATTGAGCTCCTTCTGTGTGCCTAAGACTGCTGGAGGTGCTCAGATGAGAGTGATGACAAAGAAGACGAAGATGAAGAAGACAAAGATGACGAAGATGTAGACGAAGAAGAAGAAGAGGAAGAAGAAGAAGAAGAAGAGGAAGAAGAAGAAGAAAAGGAGGAGGAAGAGGAGCCCAGGGACATAGCTCAGTAGAAGAAGTGCACAGGGTCCTGAGTTCAATCCCCAGTACCACAAGAAAATAAAAAAGACACAGGAGTAAAATGTTCTCACATTCAATGAGCTAAATAAATAGATTAACTTGCGTCAAGCCCTTGAAACAGCACTCAATACAAATGGGTATTGTACAATTAGTATCTAGTAGCATTACTACTATTATTTGGGATTAAATGAGTGAAGGAAGGTTGGGAACCTAGAGAGTAAGTTGGAAGAAGTTGCAGCTCTCATGAGGTAAGTAGGTCAATAGAGAAGTTAATGAGAACGGCAGGGAGAGCAGATGGATCAGTCAGTTTTTGTTGCAATAACAAGCTACATGAGGCTACTGATTTATCAAGAGAAAGGTATATTTCAGTTCACAGCCCAAGAGTGGGTAGGCTCATTGCTTTGCACCCAAGTAAAATGGTACACGATGGCAGGACAGTGTGGCAAAGCAAACCACTTCCTGCATGAGCCAGGCAGCAGAGGCAGGAAGAACAAGTGATCCTGCAGTCTACTGTAAGGATAAGCCCTCAGTGACCCAAGAACTGCCTCCTGGAGCCCACTCCCTGAAGCTTCCTACATAACCTGCTAATAGTGCCTCTCAGAGGTCCAAGCCTTTAGCACACGAGCCTTTGTGGGATTCTAGCTACACGCACACTGAAGCAGTAGACAGAGAAGTTAAACCATAAAGACAGAGGAACCACTACAATGTCCCGAAAAGTAGCTCAGCTTTAAGGCAAATCTAAAATGCATTCCTCAATGTATCCCCTTTCACATGTGGTTTTTGGGGTACCATAGGCTATGATGCACCTTCCACAACCCAAATGACCTGAACAGAATCATGTGTATGTCAATCTTATAATTTTCTGACTACCGTAAGAGAAACTGCTCTGTAGTATTTCTGATCAATGTGGAACACTTTCTTCTTTCAATTTCTTTTCTTTTCTGTCCTTGTCTAAAGCCCAAAGAGAAAGACATGCTATGCAGGCATTTCAAGGCAAACCTAAATGAGGCATGGAATTATCATCCCTGTGGCAGGCTTTCGGGCATACATGAGCCACCAGGGAAACACAAGACGGCACTGGGGCAAAAAACATCTTGGCCTTGCTCATCACTTCGTGTTTCAGCTTTAGTGCCACATCTAAAATGAACCTGAAGAAATATGAATTCCTCTGCCCATTATTTTCTGATTCTCTGCTCTCTTAATTCAAACAAAATTAAGATTTAGGGTTTGACATAGGATTTTAAATATTTCCTTATAACTGAACTGGAGAACTGAAATTATCAAAGTAATTTAAAAGTACTTCAGGAGTTCGATCTTCACTGGAAAGCAGTGGATGCAATCCACTATTTTCCTCTCTACTTCAGGGAAAAGGAAAATAGTCAGACTTAGTGGCACACTGTCCTAGGATTCATAACGGAATGGTGTGGAGCATAACAGAAGCCTCGTGCATTCAGAGACTAACACTGAATCCAAGCTCCGTGAGTTGTGTCAATTTAACTTCTGTGAGGCTTAGTTTTCCCCTCTGTAACTGGGAAAAATATGAGCCTGTTCCCAGGAAACTATAAGAGCTTCTCTATGAGACTTTAAATTGAAAATGTTGGCTCATTGTAAATCGTTGAGTTCATTGTTCTCAGTCCTCGTGTTCATTGCTTATGCTGACTCCTGCTACAAATCCATCTTGGGTCAACATCCGACCTCTCCTGCTTCCAGTGAAAGCTCAGTTAGGTCCTCTCGGGTTGCCCTTTTGAACCTTGCAGCCATAAGTGTTGGCTATCCACCAGAAGCGTCTTCCTAAAGACACTTGAGGCTGAACAAAATGACTGTTAAGAGCAAGGGCAGAGGTGAAAAGAAAACCATGGTCTTCCTGAAGAAGGAAACTTGGTGTGGGAAGTGAGAATGAATTCAGAAAGAGAAAGGGTCAGACGAATGATTGTCAACCCTGCCTGGCCTTCGCACTTGGTCACACTTGTATCGCATAGCACAATAGACTAAAAGATGATCAGAGAAAAACAAAGTATTTTTACATGGCCAAAGGCAGCCACACCAGAATAAAGTCTGTAGTTAGACATCTTCCTCAGTGAAGTTAAGTAGCAAAACATGGAATTCTGTAACTTTGTATTCACAGTACCTGTTGTGACTTGTGTATAGATGTCCCTCCCCCGCAAGCCTCATGTGGCCATAGGTGCAGTTTTTGCAGAGGTGATTGCATCTAGAGTATGTGATTGATTTTTGGTGCAGTGCTTGGATTGAGGATAAGTGATTACTAAATCAGTCCACTGATTGGTTTGGTAAAACTCTAATTCCTGTAGACTAGGTAGAGTACAAAAGGGACAGAAAGATACTGTTAAGGTCCCTTACTCCTTTTACTACCTTTTGCCTATCATGAACTGTTCTCTGCCTTCAAATCAGCCAATTAAGGACTGAAACCTCTACAAACCCTGAGCTAAGTAAACTCTTCCTCTTTTAACTTTAAGTGTAAGGTATTTTATTTAAGGTATTTTATTTCTCTGAAACAAGAGAAAAGAACTAAGATCATATCCATGATATATTATAAGATTATCCAATTTACAATTGACCAAAACAAAAGAATGCATTTTCAAAAGAAATATAATATAAAATTAGACCAATCTTGAAAATATCCTTACATTATAATTAGCTGACCAAAGGCCTGAAATCACTATTTGCAATTGCACTCAGTTCAGTAGAGCAAAAAGGAGTTAGCAATGAAAAAGAAACAAAGAAATCTAGAATTAAAGACTATAATACCTGAAATTTCATTATTTTATTCTTTTTTTTTTTTAACTTTTTTGTAGTTTTTAGGTAAGGATCTTCAGGGTGCTCAGGGTCTCACTACCAGATCAGATTCATAGTGATCCACCTGTTTTCCCCCTCCCAAGAGCTGAAATTACAGGCACATGCCTCCAAGACCAGTCTCAATTGCTATCCATGTCAGCATGCCCCGGGGGCAGAGCCAGCACAGCAGGCCTGGGGATCAAACCTCTGGCCCCTGTGCCTGCTTGCAGGTGCTTTACTCCACCAAGCTATTTGGCCAGCCCTGAAATTTTAAAATTTATTAAATGCACTCCTATGCCAAATAGGAGTGACAGAAAGAACAAGCATGCAGCAAAAGAACTCTTGTTTTGGGAAATTGCTGGCCTATGTTCTTGTTTTACAGTCTCTCTAAATGTGACAGTTAACCAGTTCATGGAGGGTACCAGTATGGACTTGCTTTTCTTCATTCTTCCTCCGTGCAACATGCTTTTTCAAGCCTCTGTCCCTTTGCCACTGAAGTTCCATACCACTAAAGTCCCTAGTCTCTTCTTCTATACTAGGCATGATAGAAACATTTGATGAATGCTTGAATTTTTAAAAATACCTTCTTACAATAAAACACATATTGTCATGAATCCTCTCCCATCATCCTTGTCCCCCTCCCCTTTTTTTGAGGCGGGGTCTCATGTTGTTCAGGCTGTCCTTGCATTTGTTATGTAGATCAGGCTGCTTTGGAACTTGAGGCTATCCTCTTGCCTCAGCCTCCCAAGTGCTGGGATTACAGCCATGTGCCATCAAACCCAACATTCTTGCTACTTTCCCAAGTGGTTCTGAAAGTCCTCTTTCGTAAGTACCTTTAGTTGCCCTGTACTGAATGGATTCAAAACACTTACCTTTCGCAGTCATTTTGACTTCAGGGAAAGCCGGATGTCACACAGTGTCAGACCCAGTGAATACGGCTGATGAAGGCGCTGTAGTGGTTTCACAAGCCTGCCTTCCTGTTGAATGGCACTCAGCAGAGCCAGTCACTGTGTTTTGCATCATACCTTGTAAAGACATTCATGAAAGAAGACTTCTAGCACTGCTTCAAAAAGTAGCAAGTAGCGTAGGATACGTGTGTTTGAAGCAAGCAGGAGAATTATGAGAGAAATTAGAGGCAATGATTGTTTTACTACAATGACTTTTTAAACATTCACAGCAGATTTTTATCACATCCCATATTTAATCAAACCCATCTTCTTTACTTGACAGGTGAACTCTGTGACACTGTGCAAAGGGACAGAGAACCAGCACAGAAGTACGAGTGATGGACCAAGTTTCACACAGAGGAATCTACATGCATCCATTCCATATAGGTGCTGAGGAGATGGCTCAGGAGAATAAGTGCCTGCCTGACAAGTATCCATTCCATGCACAAGGAAACCAGTCCTAACTCATTCTTATAAATTCAGAGCTCGTTATGCTGCACAACTTTGCAGCCTTTACTTAAGCAAACACAAACTGTTTCTTTCCTTTTCAATTCCTAGGTGCTTTGTAGCAATGTATTTATATGTCCACTTTTGGAGCCGTGCATCAGTCTAAAATGAACAGATTATTGATGTAATCTAAAAGATACTATGAAGATGCTAAAATAAAACTGGGATGTAGATGCCTAAAATCTACCCCAGGGAAATGCTGCAGATAAGTGAGGTGGAACTCAGGGAGTTAGGAAATCAGCTAAGACCATCGCAGACAGAGGAACAAACCCAAATCAGAGAAGACTCATTATTGTGATTTAGTACAGAAGAATCCTCTACAGGGGCTAACCTTGGGCATGAGGGGGAGAGAAAGCAAATTGGCCTCAATCCAGTGTATCTTTTTATGGATGTTAAGATAATTCTGGTTGAACTTGCAGGTAATTAATTACTTATCACATTATTACTTGGACTCAACTCGCAATTTTTTTTTTCTGCTAAATTTACTAATCCAAGGAAACTTCCTGACTAAGTTTTGGTCTATGTCCTGTTGGAATAATTTCCAATTCCTTAGAGCAATAGTCATTCTTGCCTCCCTTTACTGTCTTCCTTCACTAGGCTGATGCTTGGCACTGCAGTTCCCTCCTCAACCTGAAGGGGGAAATGTCTGCAGTAAGGCTGTGCCTGGCTTTTGTCACTGGAGTCTTCTCTTTCCTTAAACTCAGGTCCCTGTGTGCCCCTTCCTTCTAACTACTTTTCTTCAGTACTCTACTTTGATTTTTCATCAAAGTAGATGAGATCTTTCCCCTGGAGCAATTCCATACTAAAAAAAAAATAATAATGAAGCCAAAAGAACTTCACCCATATCCTGCAGCCAAAATCCTGAGAGCATGGTCTCCAACTCTCTGTCCTCTTCTGTCCAAATGCCTGCCCTAATGGATAAGCCTGCACAGCTTAATTCATTTGACTTATCTGCTGCATTTAACAGCTTATTAGAGCCTCATTTGCAAAGCTTTTATGTTTGCTTCTGTAGATTGCTGTCTTTTGGTTTGCTCCTGTTTCCCTGGAAGCCCATTCTCAGATCTCTGCAGGGAGTGCTTTATCCCTCATGGTGCTGCCTTACATAAACTTGTTTCACACAACACACAAGTAGGCCTTTGCTTATTTCATCCTCTGGTCTTGAGAAATCTCACTGACCCTCCTGGTTTCGATGACCATTCACATACTGGGCACAGTTACATCCATATCTTACTGTCAGACCACTCTCTTGAGCTCTGAAGAGCAAATCTGGTCCCTGTCCCCTTCTTGACCCTACTTTACTTCCCAGATGCTATGAACTAAGAAGCCTTTCTCTGCCATGCCCTTCTGCCATGATGTTTCTGCCTCTGCACTAGCTAACCATGAACTTAATCCCTGGAAACCATGAATTCAATTAAACTTTTCTTCCATTGAATTATGGGGGCCAGATATTGTTTTCAGTGACAAGAACACTAATATGATTTATCAGAAGGTTCTCAGGCAGTGGGTCTCAGTGACGGGAAAGCTAATACAATTTACCACATGCTTCCTCTGTAGCATCTTGATGACAAGATCCTTTATCCTCCGAGTACAGCTGGGGCACAACAAAGGCTCACTAAGTGAGGAGCCCAAGAAGATGATGCTCGTTATATCATCCTAGAGGAAGTTTGTGCCTATCTGCCAGCATGTGTATGTGAGTCTGGGCTGAGCCATTTTAACTGAAGTACCAGCTGGTCCAGGGGTACAGAGAACAAGTTCAAGGCTCAGAGGCAAAGATGACACTACAAAGGAGCAGGAGGGAGCAGCCAGTGAAGTCCATGGTAGATGAAATACTGGCCCCTAGAGATGCCCATATCCTAGTCACTTGAACCTGTGGGTGTGGGTTAGGCTGCGTGGCAAAGGCAAACAGTGGATCAGATGCAGTGAAGGTTGCTAATGAATCGACCTTAATATAAAAAGATTATCCTGAACTCTCCCAGAGGGCCCTTGGCAACCATTAGAAAAATGCAAAGTGGAGAAGCAGAGAGATGTCTGGGTGAGAAACTCTGAGCCCAAAGGTCACCAGTCAATGAACTATGGGCATCTCTAGAAGCTGGAAAAGACGGGGAATCAGGTTTCCTCCCTGGAGCTTTCTAAAGGGGAAGTAGCCTCCTATGATCTTGATTTGCACATAGTTAAACCACTTTCAGGCTTATGACCTCCAGTATGGTATGCCTAGGACATTATATTTAAAAATTTGGTAATTTGTTGAAGGTACAATAGAAAACTAATAAAATTCTACCCACTGAGTAAACATGGACAAGATATTTGATGGTTCTAAACCTCAGTCTTCCCCAATAACATATAGATACTATTCATTCTGGGATTTCAAGGCTTAACTGAGATAGGATTTTATATTATAAAGACTTGACAACAGCCATTTCGCCTAAGGAGGGATTGTCGCCAGCTGTCATCCTCAGTAACCACATCCTCTCTGGAATCTCCACGGCTCTCTTACTGCTCCCTGATTTGCTCGATACATCTGGGATGATGGACAGGAAGGAAGAGACAAGGTAGACAATGAAATAATGAAGCACCTATTTGGAAGGTTTGCTGGCGTAGTTGCTTTTAGCTCTTTTGTAATGTGTCCTCTGAACTCACAGAATGTTCTTCATTTCCTCTACTTCCTTGCTCTTGTTTAAGATATTAAGATCTATTTTAAATTTAGTCATTTCCAAGTCTCCCTGGCATCACATAAATGTCGCACCATTAAATATATATTCACGAATGCTTGAGCAAGCTGGCTGCTCTGCCAGGAAATGGGGGCAGCAGGAGGGCAGGGAGAGATGATAGATGCTCTTACCTTTGGGGAGCTACATTTCCTCAGCTCCCAGGCAGGTCTAGCAAACACTTTTTCTCCTGAATTTTAAATACATTTTTATGAAAAGTCATTCTCAGACATTAAATAACATCACACCAATTTTAGAGAATAATGTCTTTACCTTGAGGAATCAAATCTCATGTGGAACTTCAAGAAAATGTATATCCGCTTTGGTGATAGAAGAACTTCGAGTTACCTGTCACAATCTTGAATACCACATTTGCTTGGCACATCTAGGGGTCCCTGTTTTGTTTTGCCTCGCTTTTGCCATCAGGAATCCCCTCATTCTACTCTCTCTCCTCTGAAACATGCTCTCCACACTCTAAACGGGGAACAGGAATGGTCAAAGGAATAGCTATGGCATGCTAACCTTGGCTGGTGACTCGTTCCTGACTCGTCCCTTGAGTCAGCACCTGATCCAAACAGGGGTGTTTTCTGTACAGGCAGATGAAGACAATAACTTTCCCTCCCCTGGAACAATTAACTACTGAGTTGCTCAAGGCTCCAGTTGCTGTAATAATTGTTACCATAGTAAATAAAGGAGTCTACAACTCAGAGAAGATGGGGATGAGGAAGAGAGGACCCAGCTCAGAACTCCCAGCTGCAGTTTTGCTGACATCACCTGCTATCACTTCCTTCTCTACACAAGTCAGCCTACCTGTAAGTGGAATTTCTGGCCCTTGGTGTGGAAAGTGCCCCACCTGAAACCAGGTCAGCACAAAAATTCTGTCAGAAAGAGACCATGGGACAGCAAGTCCAGAAGTCAAGAAAATGGGCAGAAAAGGGAAGAATTGACAGAGCAAAGTTGGGGCCCCTGGACTAATGTCCATCTTTGTGAGTGATGCTATAGTTGTGTTAGTCAGCCTTTCATCCCTGTGATAAATAACAGGAATAATCAACTCCTAGGATGGAAGGCTTATTTTAGCTCATGCTTTCAATTCATAGCCACATGGCCCCATTGCTTTTAGATACATGGCGGGACCAGCAGCGAAAAAGGGCTGCTCATCTTATAGTGGCCTGGAAGTGAAAGAGAGGAGGAGAGCCAGGATTACAATGCCCCCTCAAGAGCAGCCCCTAGTGTCCCAACTTCTCCCCTTCAGGCCCAGTTTGTGAGGGTCCCAGCATTTCCCATAGAACCATGGCTGAGGAGCAAGCGTTTGACACACCATCCATGTAGGGGACACTGGAGATCCAACCACAAGAGTAGCATTTCTGTTCTGTAGTCTGCAGTGTGAAACTCTATAAACTGCCATGCCTAACACAGTGCATTACGGAAAGCTCACCCAAGATACTAAGTGTAAGCACTCTGTATGGAGAATTCAGCACTTGCCAATGGCACTTATGATATAGAAAGCAGAACACTTTAGAAAACCATAGATTGGAAAAGATTAAAAAAGAAAAGACAGAATTTAAGTAGGTGAGATCTTGAGAAAATGATATGGAAATCTATTCACTATTGGATTTTTAAAATTATCAAAGGGTAGATTTTTCTACTGTATGTTACCCAGTAGAGTAAAAATACATGAAAACATGAAAAACCCAAGAACAATTCTAAGGTAGCACGGCAGGTAGGGCTGGTAGGAGACAGGCAAAGCAGGCCAACATCTGCGAGGTGCTTGCCGTCTCTCTGACCCTGTGCGTCACAGGTGCTCTCTCTCCTCACCCCTGAAATCACACGAGTCCAGTGTTGCTGTCACCATTTTATATTTAAGGGCAATAAGGCCCAAGGGGAGGTCTCGGATTCTAAGACACTAGATTACACTCGTGTCTAGCTCATCCATTTGAAACTATAGTTTGGGAGTTAGGCGAGGATATGTTTAGTTTTCTTCCTAAGTTATAAGAACCAATCGATAAATATTTCAAAGAAAGCCAGACAGTTTTGAAAAAAAAAAAAAAGCAATTTAGTTCTGCATGGTTTTCTGCTAGATTTAAAATCTAATGCTTTAAGTAGTTAATAAAAATGTGTTTCTCTTTTCATAAGTGTCAAGAACTATAGAGTATCTTGGATTTACTCTACTTCAAAGCAAATAAACTCACTTATTATTATTTGATAAATTTTAGTAGAAAGCAAGGTTCCCAGTGGCAGAGACCAAGGCTTTCATTGCTCATGCCACAGCAGTAGCCATGTCCACATGTGTACTTGTGCCTGTTGTTCCTCACCCTCACTCTGTGAGCCCTTTGTGGGTGACAGAGCCCCTGGGGGCATCTGCACATGCCGTGAGCTGTGTTGTAGTAACACTGCAGGTGGGGGATTCACTGAATTTGTAGCAAGAGAAAGCAAACCTATTCTTTGGGGGTAAATGTTACCTTATTCCTCAAGCTTGCCTACTGCAAAAGCATTTCTGAGACTGGGTCCAGGTGGAGGTGTGGCTGGGAGACTAAATTTTTGGAGTATCCAGCAAGAATATAGAGAGATGAGGGTCCCCAGTCCTGGCCTTAACAAAGCTGAAGTCTTGATGCCTGCTTATTTTTTCCAACTGAAATTTCATGTTTTAATCTCCACTGAGACCACCTGTCCAGCTCCTTTTCATTCTAGTTGCAGATACCTCTCACTTTATCCCCAACATTCTTATTAATGCTTTCCGTTTGCTATCTCTAACTGCCGTGTGATAGCCCTGCAATGCACTGACACAGCTAAGCTGCACTGCATTGCCCACATGTTCCTGTTCACGTATTCCCAGAGTGAGCTACACGCATGCTCTCCCTTGGAAGGTGGGCGACCAAAGGAGGGAGTGACTGTTTCCCCATGTTCTCCATGTAATGCCATCAAACACTAATCTAAAGGCTGTCACAAAGGGATTTTACAGCTGCAAAGTGCCCTATCAGTTGTCTTTAAATTCAACAAGAGATGACCCTGAACAGATCCCACTTAATGAATCAGAAGTCGTTTACAGGGAGCTTATGCATTTCCTGAGTTGGAGACTAGGCAGCTGTTGCCTCACAGGACCCTCCCTTCCTCCTGGATCTTCCATCCCCACTGCTGCCTGGAGACAAGCTCCAGCTTACGTCTGTGGAATTCCAGGCTAATGTGGTCCCTTCTTTCTGACCATCTGCCATACAATCTTGATAAAGGTGCAAGACAGTTATTCATAATAAATTGCATAGCACATTAACATTTGTAGTAATGTATGCACTAAACATCGTGGCCTACTGGATTAACTTCCCTAACTGAACCCTGATGGGCACATGCTGCTGCTTCATGAAATCCCTCATTTGTTGAGATACAGACTTCTTTCCAAGTCCTTCTTGGACTTGGATTCTCAGCCTTCATTGTGTATGACTCTTCTATAACATCCCTTCTTTAAATCATCCTGCCCCTGGATTTAGAAATACCTTATAAGCTCTCTTTCAAGCCTATTTCTCTACTTTCTAAGTTTCTCCCCAGCAGTATTCTTGCCAGTTACAGGACAGTTTCCTTCTCTCATACAAGTCCTCTTTAAACCTTATGGATATTGACAACGCTCAGGGCCAGTGACTCATGTGCTGATCCTTTTCAAGTCTCTTAATGTCGCCCTTGCCCAGCCCAATGAGCAAAATGTACACAAAAAAGGAAAATGGTCCCAGGAAAGTCTGAATGTTCTGTCCTCCTGTACCATAAGGCAATTGCCTTCACCACCACAAGCACCACAATCATT
Source organism: Ctenomys sociabilis (assembly GCA_004027165.1). Classification (NCBI taxonomy): domain Eukaryota; kingdom Metazoa; phylum Chordata; class Mammalia; order Rodentia; family Ctenomyidae; genus Ctenomys; species Ctenomys sociabilis. The sequence continues at coordinate 44,256 of PVKA01009131.1, forward strand.
GTCGCTATCACTGCCATTTACTGAGCCTTGGCATAGATTAGATATTATTTAAGGTGTTTTACAAACATGACTTCATTTAATGAAGTAGCTATGATTTCCTGTTTCCCTGTGAGAAAACTAGGAATCTGGGAAAGATTATACCACTCCCCTTAAATTCTACTGCTAATAGATACCAGAGTTGGAATTTATCCTCTGCTCTTGCTCTAGTCAACTGGCAATATTGCCTTAGTGAGAGAATATGAGCAGTGAGGACAGCATCTGTAAGGACCATTTAAATTAATCAGATCAGGCCAACCACAGCAAAGTTGAGTGGGTAGCTGCATCTTAAAAGTTGATGGTGAACCTCAGGTGACTAAGCCACTGCTGCTGTAGATCTAGTCTCACTCATTTAATGACAGATTTCCTCTCCCCCTGGTTATTTTGCAGCTTTGCAGATTTCTTGGATGCCATCTCTGCCCTCAGACCAAGGACAGCCAGATCTTTCTCTTGCCAAGCCTGTCTGCCTCCAGTGATGGACAGCGGCCTAGCTGCCAAACCAGACCCTTGCTTTCTCCTGCCATTTAGCCCCTCTTAACCCTGTGACCTTGACACTACTGAGCCACTATTATACCATGTCCAGAAGACACAGTAGGCCAGGGCACTTCGTGATCACTTCTGTGAATGCCAAGTCAGCATAGTATTATTTCAGAATCATGGTGCTTAAAACACTCTGCACTGGAGAGTCATAGAACATTGTTGCAAGCAAGAGGAAAAAGCAAATGCCTTCTTCCTTCAAACAAAAATGTTGGCAATTGTTTTAGTCTTGGCTAAAGCTTGTATGTTTTTTGGCACAGTGTTTACTTCATGGGCTGATCATCAAATCCTGATATGACTATGAATAAAGATTATGTAGAATATGAAAAATAAATTAAAGAGATGCCTAGAGAAAGCTTTCATATTCCAAAGAATATGTGCCAGGAAGGAAAACATCTTGGCAAATGCAGTCCTTGGAAGGAAGGACAAGGTGAATACCTGCTAACTTTTAGGAGTTTTACCCTGTGATTCTCTAAAGAAGGGAGAGAAATCCTTCATGGCACATTTAACATTTAACCATTTCTTTTTGTCGCTTCAGTGTATCCGAACATTTATTTCAATTGGATGTAAACATATTAAGGTATTTTCAGAAGTTGATCTCACAGGTTCATTGTAACAATACACCAACCATGGGAGTAGCCATCATCTTTTCTTGCTAATTTATTGACATGAAGAGCCCCAAATTGTCTAGAAGTTAAGTTCAGCTACTAATTTTATTGAAGGCTGACTCTGTTTCCTGGTGGGGTATAAATCTTGACATCCTCCAGCCAGTCTTAATTTCCCATGTCTCCTAGCTCTATGTGTTCCAACCTTAGGAGGATAGCCTGAGATACTAGATACTGGTTAATGACACAGTTTATAAGAGGTTGTTTTCATGGGTCCATTCCAATGACTTATCATATCTTCTAATTCTTGGTGAAAAGATAAAATGCTCACAACTAAAGTAAAAATCCACTTGGCTCGCCTCCTTCATTACCCATGAACAGCATAGGTGGTTATAACATTTTATGAAACATTGTGTCAAAGGATAAGGCATTTGTAGGTCTTATACAAGTGTATGATGTTGACAAGGGCATCTTTAGGTCTACATTTACTCCTGAGATGAATCACAGCCCATGATGCTTTATTAGGGCCTCAGAGTTGGCCTCTGCTGTCTCAGTTCTAAATGGTCAGTGTGCCTCTAGCCAAGTCAACCTGGGGGATGAGAAGTCCAAACCATTTTTGTTTCTTTGTCCACTCTGAGTATGTCACCAGTGTGTCTGAGGAAGGAGGCTGGCAGAAATTCACTGCCCATACTTGTTTATTGACAACTTTTACAAACCAATAGCTAAGAACAAGGTGACAAAAACAGTTATTAATTTGCTCCAACAAAGAGCCCACATGCGAAGCCTCAGCTGTGAGTGTCATAAGCTGATTAAGTGTGGGCCAATCCACAGTTATTCTCTAAGACCCATCTGGCTTTTGCAGCAGCCAAATAGACTAGTGAAATGGAGATGTGGTAGAAACAATCATTCCTGCATCTCCCAAGTCTCTGATGATGGCATTTATCTTTGCAGTTCCTCTAGAGATGCCAGTTGCTTCGGGTTTATTATTTTGGGGCTCCCACTGGTTCTTCCTCTGAATATAGTCCTGATTCAACAGGGTAGGCAAGTAATGTGAACCCCTTTTCCAGTTGAGATTATTGGTTCTCACTATATTTTGAATGAGTAGGAAAATGGACAAAGCATTGCACCCCATGGAATATCAGCATCACTTCTTTCTCTCTCTTCCCAAGGAGACTAGTCATGTACTCCTCAAATATGGCCAGCCCACCCAGAGAAGAGGCAATATCCTGAATTTCCTCCTCCCCAGCATTCTTACCCTGTAAGTCCAAATTTCAGCAGCAAACAGTCCATTCAAATGAGGTAATTGGAGAGCATAACCAAGGTGCATTGCCCAAAATGTGGGAGAAAGCATTGAGGAAGAAGGAAGCACCATGGAATCAGCAACAGTAGGGAGCATTTCTGGAGCCCAAGTTGGAATGAACAGCTATTGGAGCCCAGAAAGAGCTGTGACTATCAGTGAAGTCATGGCCAGCCTGTGGTCTCACCAAGGGGATGCTGTCTGGTAGGGCATAGCACAGAAGATGTCGAGGATGATGGAGATGATCCACTTCACTACATCCACCTAGGGCCCCCACCACCAAGCACTCTAATTTGCTGACATTGCCCCCGGCTGCAGTGTGCCCTATCTTCCTTATCTTGAGCTTCTTCACCTCCCACCCCCGTGGCACTCGTCAATATCTACCATATGCAATATACCTCTACTTACATTCTTATGTATTTGCTACTTCATGGCTAGAAATTAAACACTCCTGAAAAAGATATTTATCACCATCTGTTTTGCTCCCAGACATGTCCAAATCTTTAGAACAGTGACTGGCACATAGGAAGTGTTCACCTAAAATGAGTGAAAATAATAAGTTGTAGATACTAAGCGAGAGGTAGGGAATAATGCAAACCTAATTGCTGATAGACTAGAGATAAATCCTAATCCTTT